>JAHFWG010001174.1:18265-31921 GCA_020233015.1 Callinectes sapidus
CACACACACACACACACACACACACACACACACACACACACACACACACACACACACACACACACACACACACACACACACACACACACACTGCACATAATTAAAGATAATACTGCACAGAGAGAGAGAGAGAGAGAGAGACTTTCCGGCATCCTTTTCTTATTTCATTGCTATTATTACTGCTTCTATATTATTATTATTATTATTATTATTATTATTATTATTATTATTATTATTATTATTATTATTACTACTACTACTACTACTACTACTACTACTACTACTACTACTACTACTACTACTACTACTACTACCACCACCACCACCCTCCCCTTCCTTCCTTCCTTCCTTCCTTCCTTTCTCAATCTGAACCTAAATCTGAAATCTCTACTCTTCTCTCCCTTGCTTCCCTTTATCTAGGTCGTGATCTCGCTTTGCTTCCCTTCCCTTCCTTCCCTCCCTCACCTGGAGAGGCGCCGTGAAGGTGACAGGTGAGGTAAGCAGGTAGAAAGGAGGTAACAGTCAGGGGGAGGGGGACGAGGAAGGAAAGGGAGGGAAGGTACAAAACTTATATTCTAAGGTTTCACTCACCACCCGCTACAGAGAGAGAGAGAGAGAGAGAGAGAGAGAGAGAGTTAATTATAATCTATCATGCTTAAGTATTTTCTCGTTTTTTTGTGACTTGTAATCCTTTTTTTTTATTCATAGGTCGTGATAGCAGTTTTGGAATTATAACAACTTAAGCTCTTTTTTTTCTTTTTCTACAAACCTGATAGTCGTATTAACTTTTCATCTTCGTCTGAGCCTCGGATGATTGTTGAGGAGCTGTATTTTGATCTTGTGAACTTTAATGGTAATAATAATGGCAGTAATAATTCGAAATATATTATAGACAGCTTCAGAAACTCGTGTGGGGGGATTGAAACAGTACACACTCTGGCCATTAACTCCTTCAGTACGGGGACAAATTTTTACCACGAGTTTGGGTGTGACTAGACCATTTTATTGACATTAGGAAGGGTCTATGGAGATCAGAAGATTCATGGTTAGTCTTTACCATTTTAACTCCTACATGAATCTCTGAAGCTGAATCGACGAATAATAAACAGAATAAATATGAAAATGCGTCCCGGTACTGAAGGGGCTAATCTGACTTCCACAGACCCTTGCCAATGTCAAAGAAATCATCTAATCACACCCCAAAACTCGTGGTAAAAATGTGTCCCTCTACTGAAGGGGTTAAACTGGCCAGCCCCCACTGTCATCCTGGCCGTGAGTGAAGGCAGCGGTGGAGTGACGAAGAGTCCACGTGGTCTTGAAATGTAATTGATCTCCCTCGAGCATAGAAGACAGGATGGATAGATTACACTCCACGCAGCTGTTGTGTTGTGTGGTGCGCAGCGTGTCTGTTCCTGCCCGGACAGATCAAAGGAAGGACATTGTGTGTGTGTGTGTGTGTGTTGGCAAGACCCATATTGACCCTTTACCACAGACAGCTTCCCTTGATACGTTCCATAAGTCAGCCACTGTAAAATGAATATAATTTGTGGAGGTGTTAACGTTGAATAAGATTAGCTGCATTGGCTAGAATAGAGGGAAATAGTTACTCTTTCTAAGTCTTTTAATTTTCTCACTGACATAAGTTTTCCCATCGTCAACAGCTGTTTTTGGGTATTAATTTTCTAAACTATAAAAAACCTTTAAATTATGCCCAGAAGGAAATAAAAAACACCCAAGCGAAATGTATCATCACCAGTACCTACAGTATGTCATGATTCACCACAACACCACACTCACTTAAACAATGCTCAAGGAAAAGAGGAGTAAAAAAAATAAATAACAAAAAAAACTGGACATTGTATTCTCTGATATGCAAATTTCCTTGGCAGTGATAAAGGGACGAGCACAACAGTGAAAACCTGACCCGAGTCTTAGGTGACGTGGGCTGGGGAGGCGCTGAGGGGGAAAGGGAAGGGTGAAGTGCATGACTGAGGTTACTGAGATGACGTTCAAATTTGAGTCACGTCTTCTTAAACACTTCTTTGCTTCACCTCCACTACTTCAAAACTTTACTAGTATTTGAATTTACTCGAGTTTTTTTTTTTGTGTGTGTGTGTTTTATTCGGTTCTAGAGACATGATTGATGAGATTTATATATTATTAACCAGAAAACCACGCTAATTAACTCCATGGCCTTGAAAAGTATGTAGTCGTAGTTAGAGCAAATTATTTCTGAATACTGGTGTTTGGGGGGAAGGGGGGGGAGAGAGGGAGAGGGTAGAAGCGCATGACCGAGGTTACTGGGATGAAGTTTAAGGTTGAGACACACTAGAAAGAAAGACAAGGCGACATACAGAAGCCACAAGACAGCAGTGGGAGAACAAAGGGAGTGTGATCTTGCTATCGTGTTTGTGTGTCCCTTCGTGTGAGTGTGTGTGTGTGTGTGTGTGTGTGTGCTGTCATGATGTTATCTATTTTTTATTCTTTTCGTGTGGTTTTGTTTTCCTTATGGCTGTTCTCTTTTTTTTTATCTTTTGTTTTCATGTCCACACACATCTGTGTGTGTGTGTGTGTGTGTGTGTGTGTGTGTGTTTGCTAGTGTAATCTGCGGTATCCTCATCTTCCACCAGTGTGTCCCCCCCCCCTCCAAGCCTCTACAACAGCATACCCCCATCCCTGTACACGTTACATATTGTGATTTTCCAAATGTGTGTGTGTGTGTGTGTGTGTGTGTGTGTGTGTGTGTGTGTGTGTGTGTGTGTGTGTGTGTGTGAGAGAAAACCATCTTATATTTTTCATCTGAACGAGGACAAAACATCATTAACACTCGATTAATCTTTACACTTTTCCACAGATTAACACAAATTGAAAACATACACTAACCCCATTTTTTTTTTTACACAATCGAAACACGCTAAGTCAATTTAACAATCCGTGAACCATTCCACCCTCAATAAAACCACCCGGAGAACTTCATTATTTACCATTCATTATTTACCAACTCCATTATTATTATTTATTATTCATTGTTTACCAACTCCATTATTTCCAGGAACTGACGGAGTTGAGAGAGCTGAAGAAGGTGCATCCAAATCTCCCAGTGCTGTTCATTCGAGTTCCCCTTCTGCCGGAGACCTTCAGTGATGACCTGCCGGAGTCTGAACAACATGATATCCTTTGTAATCTTCGTGTCCTGCCATCCCCCGCTCGCCCGGACCCCCACCCGCAGACCCCCAACCACGCCCTCACACCGTCCCCGCGTCCACACCCCCAGCCTGCGCCCCTTCAGCTCTACCGTGTGCTTTGTGATTCGTTAGGTAAGTGCTGTGGTTTGTTTTGTGGTTTTGTTTGGTTAGTTTTTTTTATTTATTTATTTATTGTTGGTATGTTTTTTTATTTTTGCTTTGTTTTCTTTATTTATTGTGTTTTGATTTTGATTGTTTTTTTTTGTTTTCTTTCTTTATTTCGTTTTCTTGAGTTTCTTTTTCTTTTCTTCCTTCTATCTATCCCTCGGTAAATTCTGGAATACTGCCTCTCTCTCTCTCTCTCTCTCTCTCTCTCTCTCTCTCTCTCTCTCTCTCTCTCTCTCTCTCTCTCTCTCTCTCTCTCTCTCTCTAACACTAAACAACTTAATTTTAAAAAGAAAAAGCTTATTCAAAATTCATCTTTTTATTTTGTATCTTCATTTATCAATATTTGCTATTCATTTTTATGAAAGGGAAGGACAATAATTCAAGCGTCTTTTCATTGGGTTTCTTTTTTTTTTCTTTAATCCTCTAATTCTTTACGTTCTGAGAGAAAAAAAAAATGTTCATGCTGTTTTTTTATTTATTTATTATTATTATTTTTTGCAACCCCCAACCCTCCACAAGCCCCCCTTTATTATTATTTTTCCGTCTGTCATCCTCCGCGTGTGTAACTAAATACTTCTAAACAAAAGTGCTGCGGTGACTCGGAAGGCGATACGAGTCTTAGGTCTGATTTTTAGCAGTAGTGTCTCTTAGTAGTGTGGTCTGCCGCCGCTGCCAAGAACTGACTGGCGTGATGCTGCACTTTCTAGACTCACTACCACCACCACCACCACCACCTGATTCCTGCCTTTCTTTGTCTCCCTTTTCTACGCATCACCTGAAACTATCTCGTCTGAAGGTTTATGAATGTGTTTTTTTTTTTTTTTTAGATATGTTAGACAGATGAGGTTGTGTGTGTATGAGAGAGAGAGAGAGAGAGAGAGAGAGAGAGAGAGAGAGAGAGAGAGAGAGAGCAATGATTCTTATACATATTTATCTGTTTACCCATTTTGCTAGCTATCAGTCTATATGTTACTTAATCAATCTATCTACAGTACGTATATGTATGTATGTGACTAATGTTTCACACACACACACACACACACACACACACAGTCAGGTTTAGCATGATGGGAACGAGAGTAACTTGTCCAGTAACTTCCTAAAGCAATAGTAACAGGTGGTGCAAGCTTGGCTATGCGGTTCACCTCCCCTCTCTCCCCTCCCTTCCCTCCCTTCCCTGCTATACTCCTCCTCTCCCTTCTTTTCACTCCCCTTCCCTTCCCTTCCCTGCCTTCCCCTCCCCTTCCTTCCCTTCCCTTCCCTTCCCTGTCATCCTTCCATCTTGCTCCCTTCCCTTCCCTTCTCTTTTCTCTCCCTCGCTCTTCATATCACAGTTCCTCTTCCTTCCCTTCCCTTACCTTCACTCTCTCTCTCTCTCTCTCTCTCTTCCACATTCCTTCTCTTCATATCACTCCTTTCTTTTCCTTCATTCTCTCCTTTTCACATTATTCCTTCTCCATCTCACGCCTCTTCTTTTCTCTTTCCTTTATTCTCTCTCCTTCCTACATATTCTTTCTCTTCGTCTCCCATCTCCTCTTCCTTACCTTACCTTCATTCTTTCTCCTTCCCATATATTCTTTCCCTTCATCTTGTCACTCCACTCTTCCTGCCTTTGCATAGATCTGATGCCACACCTTCCCTTGTTACCCTTTGATTAACAAACCACTGTAATTCAATAGCGTTCCCTCGTTTACTCGCATTATAAGCCATAGTAAGGGTTCTTGTTGGATGGATATCTTTGTGTGTGCTTTTGTGATTTTCTTGAATTCTTGTGTGAATGTATGTGTTATTTCTGTATTTCTTGTTTTCGTTTTCTTTCTCTTCCTTTATTTTTTTTTATCTTGGTATTTATTCTTATATTTCTATTCTTTAATTTTTCCTTATTTCTCTGTTCGTTATTTCTCTATGTTCCTTTTGTCTAATCTCACTTTCTGTCTATATTTATAATTATGTATGTAGTCTTACCATTTCCTTATTCTTAGATATATTCACGATGTCTATGCATATTTTTTTTTTCCCTCGCCTTTTTCTTGTATGTGTTTCTGCGTTGCTCTTATCGAATGGCATATAACTGAACTGATGTAAGACTCCGTGTTTATCAGTATTCCACACCTGTTGCGGGGTGGCGGTTGGGGGACGCCTGACTGATGTAATTGCTATCTATACTGATGAGGGATGAGTGTGGGAGGTGTGGAGTGGGGGGTGGTGGGGATGGTTAGTGTTCGTTCCATCTGGTTCATGTTATCAGCGTTATGTAAGAGTTATCTGTTGTAATGATGTAGATGCCGCAATAATGAGGCCCAGAGAGAGAGAGAGAGAGTGTGTGTGTGTGCGTGTTTCCCTGTGTAGGCTCTGATGTCAGGAAGCAACAATGTAGCGGCGTGTCTGGCGTGGGTGTGGCATGGATTTGGCAACACTGATGCTCCCAGATGTGCGTGCAGTCTTGAATTAAGGAAGGAGCCGCTGAAATTACTCCCTCCTCTTGGTTGATACTTCTGTCGGTGTCCTAAAAATAGCATAAAGTGAATAGCAACTGAATTTCATCCTCATCTTATCAGCAGGAGTACAATGAAGTGCAGTGATAGTAACTTCGTAGATTTATAGGTATTTTCTTTCATTAACTCCCATTCAGTATTGGGACGTATTTTCATATTTATTCTGCTTCTTTTTTTTTTTTTTTATACAGCTTCAGAAACTCGTGTGGGGATTAGAATAGTACAGACTCTGGCCATTAATCTTTCGACCTCCATAGACTCTTCCTAATGTCAACAAAATCGTCTAAACTCACCCAAAACTCGTTGTTAAAATGTGTCCCAGTAATGTAATTTACTTCTTTACATTTTATTCATTCTTTTTCATATTTATTTTTTTCGCGTATTTGATTATATTATTCTATATTGTAAGGGGAATGACGTCAGTTTCTTTTGTCTTAAGGATAAGAACAAAGGTTCAGTCAAGTCTAAGCGTATTTCTCCAGGCGGCTAAGTCCAAGGTTGTGAAAGAAACACGGAAGAAAGCTACAGTATAATGTGCCAGCCCTGCGGAGGCCAGTATCTGTGGTAGGCACGCACGATCGCTTTAGTAGCAGCACTCAGGGTAAAAAAAAACGCGACGCAGTATGTTAGATTTCATGTCGGCCGCATTTTATTCAACGTGTAATACATAAAAACGTATTCTTTATAGTTTAGCAGCTTTCTTTGTTCAGTATACAAACTCTTACCTGCGAGATGAGATTCGGCCTTTGTGTGTGTGTGTGTGTGTGTGTGTAGATTCCACATATGAGTGACATTCATGGAAAAATGTAATCTGTGTAGATAGATATTTTTTGTCTTCATTGTTCCTGAGAGAGAGAGAGAGAAAAAAAAAATTATTGATTTATTTGTCATTTGCGTGTAATCATCAATAAAGAAAACTGTGCTTACTTAGAAAAAAAGAAAAGAAAATGGTTCCAGAAAGGCTTGGCAGTCTAGGGGTGGGTGGGTGGCCATGCGATGATTTGCCGCCTTAGTACTGACTTGTGAAGGCTACAGAATCCTGAGGTGTTGTTTTGTCTCCAGGATACCTAACAAGGACACCTCTGCCCAAGAAGACCCGATGGCGGTTTGTGGAGCAGAGTTACCATGTGGACAGTGAGCTGGTGGAGAGCTTTGATTCCTTCGGTAACGTCGTGCCTTATATGAGGATGGTCCTGCAGTCCCACCTCATCCACGCCTGCACCCTCCTCAACCAGGTACTTGGCGCTGTGTTGGCTCTATATAATACCTGGTAGAAAGAGTACCCACTGAATAGAAAAGTGTATCCATATAGCATAGTTCAGATTTTTTTTTCAGTGCATCTCCCTGTGACCTCTTCTGACCTCATTAGGACATTGATTCATTTTTTTTATGTAAGAAGGAAAATCTGGCCAAGGGCAACAAAAATTATTCAATAAAAAGGCCACTTAGATGACGGGCCCCCAAATGAGTTAGACTAACAAGATTACAATGTCAAAGAAAGGAGTCTTCATTTGTGGAGGGTTTCACAAAGTCTCTCTGACTGTACACTTATTTCAGTACTGTAGCAACATGAATGAAAAGCAATTTGAATATTTTAAACTTGTGTCTGTTGTCATATGCAATCCTTCCAGTTCTGCTTTTGAATATAACAAGAAGTTTTTAATGCAGGAGGGATAGCTAGCCAAGGCCAAAATAGTTATCAAAAGAAGGCCCACTGAGGTGCTGTCCCCCAAAAGCTGCATTGAATGAATTATTTTTTTTCTCCAATTTTCTTATTTTTGCATGAAGGATGTGCATGTAGTGAAGTGCATGTAACATTAGAGTATTACCAAGCTCCAGTGCCCATAATAGTATGATACAGTCCTAGTTCCAGTATTAGATATAACAGGGAATACCATTATAGTGTTACCAGGCTCCAATGGTAAAGGTGAATGGTTCCTCCCCCCACAGGCTCACAACCGCTGCATGAGGAAGTTTATCCTGTACGCTTTTGACATGGCGCGAGAGATTCAGATCACTCCTCGACGAATCAGCTATGCACGAGAAAAGGAGGCAGAGCTGTATGAGAGTCTGATGGACATTGCCTCCAGGAAACAGGATGAGATAAGGAATGTCATTGCTGATACTGTGGCCAATCTGAAGGAGGACCTGCTGGACAAGGCTGCTGCTTATGAATTCAAAGGTTTGGACTGTTATTGTTGTTGTTCTTCGAGTGTGAGTGATATATGTACGTATGTGTGTGTGTGTGTATTAGTGTGTGTTGTATTGTCTGGGCCTCTCTGTGTGGGATTATCAGTCTACTATATAGATAGATTATTATTATTGTTGTTGTTATTGTTGTTATTATTATTATTATTATTATTATTATTATTATTATTATTATTATTATTATTATTATTATCATCATCATTATAAAGAAGAAGACAGAGGTACTCCTGAAATATCATGTTCCCATTATTTTCTTTGTGCTTATTTCCTTTAAAAAATTACTAAGACTAATATCTCTGCATGATGGTGAAGAGTTTGTTTCTGTTCCCTAGACGTGGAGGTGCTGCCGCAGGGTGACCTGGTGAACTGCCGGGAGGTTCGGCAGTGCACCACGCAGATTCAGGAGCTCGTCATTGGCTCCCTCAATGCCGAGGTCGGGCGGCAGCTGGTGGACCGTGTGGATGTGATGCGGGAGTCGTACCTGGGCACTCTGCAGCGGTGTCTGGAGAACCTGGAGAAGGATTGTCGGGCTTGTGGTGAACATCCTCAGATTGGAGATGCTCTTAAGCAGGTGTGTTGTAAGGCTTTAAGGCTGTGTGGAATTGCTGTTTTGATTATTCCCTATCTTTCTTATATTCTTTGCTTCATGAAGTATTTACAGATATTCACCTTCTTCTTTCATCTCTGTACATTCTTGCAAATTCCTCTGTATTGGTATTGTTATTATATTGCCAAGTAATGTCTGCTTTTAACCTGTAATGACCTAAATCTTAATCATAATTGCTTACTGTCTTGTTTAATCTTCATCGGGACTGGGGAATTTCACACCGAAGTAAATAAGTCTTTTGTTATGCCTGTTTTTTTCTTTTTTCTTTTTTTATGCATTTCATGTCTGTGTTTACTTTATACTCATCTTTATACACTTACTTTATACACTTTATACATCATCATTGTAATATATTGCTCCTTGTAGGAATTGTGTTTCAAATGGTGGTTGATTACTCAGTCGTAGTTCTGTACTTAGCATTGGGAAAACAAACCATTTGAGTTATAACAATGGAAAAACTGTATGTGTCCTGTTTTTTTATTCTCTTTAAGGATTAACTCTTTTATGGTGTCAATGTAGTTCACCAATTTCCTATTTTTTCATACATTTCCTATATCAGGTTAGTACATTACTTGATGGATTTTGTATTCCCAGATGGTGAATGCAGCATACCAGGTGGAGGTGACAGTGACCACCTCATCCTCAGTGCTGCGATCACTCTGGGAGAAGATGAAGCAGATAGTGGCAACCATGCCTGGGAGGGCGCCACCTGTCATAGATGCTGATTGGAAGAGGAAGGTGGCATCAGACATAATAATGAGTCTCTCGGAAACCAGGCTGACCAAGAGCATATGTGCCCAGGTGAGCATTAGTTGGTGTGAAGGTGATGAGAGACGTGCTGGTATGTATTTTTGTTATGGAAGAGATGCACTGGTCTAGGGCAGTAAAGAAGAAAGGAAAGGCTTATTGAGGTGTGTGTTCCTAAAGAGAAAGTCAAATGGAAGATAAGTGTCTTAAAACCTCCTTGTGAAAGAGCTTGAGTCATAGGAAGAGGGAAATGCAGTAGCAGTCAAAGAAAAAAACTGAGAAGCAGACATGAACTTCCAGTGTTTATCAGAAAAGTTATAGAGAATACTGGTTAACTGTTGTACCAAAGAGGTGGACAGAATACTATGTTAGGGTGTGCATTTCACCTCAATCATTTTCTAACAGTGCCGTTGATTTATTCTGTATAGTTCCGAGAGAGGCTAAAGAACAGCCACGACTCATTCCTGGGCAGCCTCAAAGTCTTGGAGGCCCAACTCACGTCACGGCTTGTCAAGACAGAAGGACAGCAGACCCGCATCAAGAAGGTGGATGCACCCAAGCTTGCTCGCCTCTCCCTGGAGTCCACTTCCCTCAGAGACATGATACTCTTCGGTGAGCCAAACAGTTGCCCTCAGATGATGGTGTTTGCTGTGCCTCTTTGCTACTGTGTTGGTTTTGTTTTCTACTCAGATTTTTTTTCAATTTTAGTACCTCATCTTACTTTAGTTATAAAACTTTTTGTATGATTTAAGATCCTACCGTCATTAAAGTATTAAGGATGAAAATTTTTTGTGTTGGAGATGGGATTACTGGAAATACCATAGTAGCTTGTGTATCTAGTGAAGAAGTGTGTAGCAAATATCAGTGGTTGAAACTCAGTAAAGGATAACTAAAAGCTTATTGAGGCAAGAATCCAACACCTTGCTGCCATTACATTGCAATGTGTGGTGCAGGTATGCCCCGGCTGGACCGAGAGTTGGGGCGTGGCCAGTACGGTGTGGTGTACAGCTGCGAGGCCTGGGGAGGATATCGACCCTGTGCTGTCAAATCCCTCGTCCCACTTGATGAGAAGCATTGGAATGATCTGGCCATGGAATTCCACTACACAAGGTTGGTCATGTTTCCTTCCCTTTGAGGCACCATATGTTCACCATATATTGAATCCTTTATTTAACAAAAATGAGGGTATGAAATAAGAAAACATGACAAGACTAAAATAAGATGAAGTGGAGTTTCCTAATCCAACAGACATTAGAATAGATGAACATAAGTCTTGTTACAATCTTTATTGCTCCATTACTACAAACTGAGTTATTGTGCAGTTATTCCTGTGATCTCTGATTTTCATGGTGTTTGCTCTGCACATCAGACTCACAGTGCAGCCTTTGATACCGGCGTACGTGCCACTTTCTGTCTCCCTTAGGAGTGTTCCTGAGCATGAGAGGATTGTTGCTCTCCGGGGCAGTGTGATAGACCACACTTATGGGCAGGGAGAGTCTCCTGCTGTGCTGCTCATCATGGATAGGCTCACCAGAGACCTTTATTCTGCCATCAAGCATGGCCTTGACTGGCTTGTGAGGCTGCAGGTAAGTGGCTGCTGTGGTGTGCTGTGGCTCAGAGTCTCATTGTTGTTATATGCAGTGTGTGTAAATCATGTAATATGGTGAATCACCATTAATACGGTAAAAAGATTGTGTGCTTATTTAATGATATAAACAATATATGCAGTATATATTTGTGCTACCTATTAATTTTTATGAAAACCTTTTTTTGCACAGGTTGCCCTTGACGTGACTCAAGGTATTCGTTTCCTCCACTCCCAAGGCCTTGTCCATAGGGATATAAAGCTCAAAAATGTTCTGGTAGGTGATGTGGTTGTGTATCAACTTGTTATAAATAATACTAGTCTGTATGCAAATAATTAAGATTACTTCCACCTTAAATGATATTCTGTTAAGGGGAAGTTGTCCAGGACTAAGGGTGCTAATCATAACCTTCTCCTTGTCTGCCAGTTGGACAAGCATAACCGAGCCAAGCTGACTGACTTGGGTTTCTGCAAGCCTGAGGCCATGATGTCAGGAAGCATAGTGGGCACCCCAATACACATGGCCCCAGAGCTCTTCACAGGCCACTATGACAACAGTGTGGATGTGTATGCCTTTGGTATCCTCTTCTGGTACATCTGTGCCGGCCACGTCAGGCTGCCACTCATTTTTGAGCAGTGCCACTCTAAGGACCAGCTGTGGAATTGTGTAAAAAAAGGTGATTTAATTTTTTAGTATTTTAGAGTGGGATTAAATTTTCTATTTATTACTACAGCAAGATTCTTTTCCTGTCCCACTGCAGTGCTGTCCTCTTAGTCTCATACTACCTGTGTCTCTCAATGTTGTAAAACCTTACTTGTACATTGCCAGGGGCACGCCCAGAGAAGCTGCCTGTCTTTGAGGAGAAGTGTTGGGACCTGATGCAGGAGTGCTGGGATGGAGACCCTGCCAAGCGGCCTCTGCTGGGGGATGTGGAGCCCAGACTGATGGAGATCATGACTGTGGATTCCAAGAGGCAGGAGGAACAGAGAGAAAAGGCCAAGGAACAAGTTGCTAAAGATCTACTAGAGGATCAAAATGTTCAAGATTGTACAATTGACTCAGCCATTGATGCCACTGAACAGATGGGCTGCTTAGGTTAGTGTGCAGTGATAACATCAGTTGCTTCTCTCCTCCATTGTAGATGTATCTTGTTTCCAAGTAGATCTCACATGTAGATTGATACAAATAGTCTTTGAT
This sequence comes from Callinectes sapidus, assembly GCA_020233015.1. Lineage (NCBI taxonomy): Eukaryota > Metazoa > Arthropoda > Malacostraca > Decapoda > Portunidae > Callinectes > Callinectes sapidus. The sequence continues at coordinate 30,459 of JAHFWG010001174.1, forward strand.
GTATGGGATGAGTAACCTAAGCATGCATAAGGGGTGTTTTTTTTTTTTTTTCATGTGTGAGAAGTAATTTATGTATTTCCCATTGGGTTTAACTCAATATTGATGGCATAGAGTAGAGTTGGGTATACTCCCTCAGAAGACAGAAATTTGTGATAGTTGTTGACGTAGACGTAGCACTAACCCGCTAACCTTCCACAGCGCGTGGCTCTTTATCTCACCTGGGGAACAGTCTACAGTACATTAGTGGCACTTTGTAGCAGCTGGCCCAGGAGTAGTGCAGCTGCGGTGACAGATAGTTGCTGCAGCCACTCATTCATCCATTCCATGCCTCAGGGAAGCCAGTGTGCTGCTCTGCCCTGACCCTTTCTACATCCTGTCTGGAATTCCTATGTCTGCATTTTGTTCCCCCTCTTGAATAACTGTTGAAAATGTGTTCCTTACAAGTATGGCGTGCAAATAGGTTCTTTGTGTTTGTATATTTTTTAGTGTCATCATTAGTGTAAACCTGCAAGCAGATCAGGAAGGACAGGAATGATATTCAGGTTGGATTGTTACTTTGCATTGCCATTGTAGTCTTCCTGTGACCAAAGATGATAACTGGTAAGGGTCTTGTTCATGTATCTGTTTCCAGAGTGCAAACAAACAATAGAATTTTGATATTGTGTAAAAAAACTATTGATGTAAATAGATATATTATCTTGTGTGTTTGTAGTTATATTTTTGTGAAATAATTTTTTAGATGTATCAACAGCTCTCAAGAATATAAATATCTAATTACATAGAAGAGTGTGTGGTAATAGTCAGCAGTGAAATAAGTAATATGATAGAGTAGGTTTTATTAGCTTTAAGTTCATTATGTCAATTTTCATACTGGATCTCACAGAGCAATCATATTATGGATGCACCAAGAACCATAGTAATATTTTTATATGCTTGTTTTTATGTAGTACTTCCTTCCTCTGCTACATGTGTGTCCTGCCTTGCCAATAATGTAAACCTCATGAGATTCACTCTTATGGTCTGTCATTGATGAGACTCAAGCAAAAGACATGGTATTATTACATGTAGTGCTGTCCTCACAAGTCTTGGACACAACATTACCTATGGTGTCTGGTTTCAGGAAGACATTATAGCATTCTGGTGTTTATTTATAGTTTGGAAGTTATTTATTTTGATACTTGTATAACCTTACAGTATATTATGTCAGGGTGGAAGACTCCTTCATTCATGTGGCCTTAAGTATGGTGGGATTACAGCCATGCTACACCAGTGTGCCGGTACTGAAGCATTCCAGTGTACAGTACAGTTGAAGTCATTAGCTTATATTTTCAAACTGAATGTATTTATAGACTCGCTGCATTGTAATTATATTCGTGCAGTTGTTGGGGTTTTGCTTATTTATTTATTACGCACACAATACCAAGGTATTATTCTGGTATTGTAATGGAAGACAATTTTGTCAT
>JAHFWG010001586.1:0-20344 GCA_020233015.1 Callinectes sapidus
CTGTCTCTCTCTCTGTCTCTCTCTCTCTCTCTGTCTCTCTCTCTGTCTCTCTCTCTCTCTCTCTCTGTCTCTCTCTCTCTCTCTCTCTCTCTCTCTGTCTCTCTCTCTCTCTCTCTCTCTCATGTCCTTCCAGTGTCTATATGTCTACCTAGACCACACCCAGTCACTCCCAGAGGCCTTCCACCCCCCTCCCCCCCCACACACACACATACCTGTTATAGCATGATGGAAAGCAATGATGGCAGCCAAAGCATGAAGCACAACATTAATAAGTTACCTGATTTTATCTACTCGCAGAGTTGATTAGTCTGTTGAGAAAGTAAAAGATTACATGCAAATACGTTGCCCTTTCCACCTATGCACTAAATACAGAAAGGTTCAAACCAAGGGAACATTTAGAATAGTGCAACATACAGCCATGTAAAAATTATCACTGGATGGAGGGAATAACAGTGGTAAGAATTCATAAGCATATGAATGCTTTATAGACTTCCTACCTCTTTCATTTCAAACCCATTAGGTTCAATTTTGATCTGTGGGATAATTGTTTCTTCAGGAAGTATTCCTTCTGTATGCTTGAAAAGGGGAAATTCTCATGAGCTGTGGAGCTTTTATATCATCAGGGAAACTTTGCTCAGTTTTGTCAAATTCGTTCACAAGAGAGAAGGGAATTGAGAGCACAAGAAATACCTACACAATACATTATTTCATTGGAAAGTGGTCGTCCTTGGTTTTCCCCATAATGGGATTTTACTTGGCAGTAAGTGTGTGAAATACCAGTTTCCTCAGGCAGATGAGTGACCTCGGAAAGCTTGCAATGAAATAACCTGTGTTAATTTGCACACTGTCTATATAATAGTAATATTGTTAAACACATATCATTATGACCTCTGCAGCTTGAAAAAAGAAGAGATTAACTTGCATGCAGTACTCACTCTAGCCAAGGGAAAAAATCTGTGTATAAATTTACTGTGAATGATGGGAGTACCAAACCATGTCTGGCCTCGGCATCAAATGTGATTACTCTTCCCTTTGAGTTAGAGACAATACATCGAGACAGGTTAGGACATGGGGTTTAATCTATTTGCAAGATCACAGTGGTGACAGTGGACAGTGTGAGAAAAGAAACAAGTTAAGATTGCCAAATGAAGTTATAGCCATTGATCTCTGAGTTGTGATAAGTGCAATGACTACTATTGTGCACCATCAAGAAGTGTGGTGGTGGTGGTGGTGATCTATGCCACATTGAACTGAAATCTGAAAAGGTGAAAATGGACCTCTCTTTGAAGTAGACATTGTGTGTTTTAAATTACCATAATGATTGAGAAGAAATGTGAGTGATGAGGTGACTGAAATGTGCAGTGTTGCACACTGAAAGGACAGAAACAACAAATAGAGAATTACTGTAGCCATTCCACATCATTGACAAAGTTCATACTGCAAAATACACAGCAAATAAATCTGATGAAAGGTACGGAATTTTCAATGCTTGTACAGATGGCCATGTTCACTTCATGGTCCATTAACTCCCCATGCACCACCACCACCACTCTACCAATTTCTCTGCACAGGACACAGGCCTGCATAGATCCTTCAGGACTCTTCCATACCTCATCAGTCTAGCTCCTCTCGCCATCACATTATGGCCTTGCCTTGATGAGGCATTGCTTATTCTGTATATTGAAAATGCTTGAGTGTTTGGAAACTTGGCATTTTTACTTTATGCAACCTTGTATGTAATTTTGAGGAGAGTTACTTAGTAATAGTAAATTTTCAATGTAATGTGCATTTGATGTTTTAATAAATATCGATCTTTAAATTAATAAAACAGCTTTGTTTCCTGGATAGTGTTTTAAGTCACTGTAAATTGGTTAGCACGATACAGTGAGTATCAAGCAGACCAAGTGTTTGAAGCAAGCTGATGCATCTATATAAATGCCCATCTGTTGTGTACATGAGAATGAGTTATGAGAAACCAATCTTGTGTACTCTCTATAGTAAATAAAAGTTATCATCTTGTAAGCACCAACCATTAAAGTCTTTTAAGCAAAAAGTTACCTCTTTCTCTTCTGGATTATGCTCCTTGTTGCTTGTTTCCTTCTTGATCTCATCTGTAGTAAGAGATCTCCTCTCCACATCATCCATCTTTACATCCTGGAATCATGAAAAAAATGAATTTTCTTTCCTTTTCATTTGCCATCAATAACGATAGCAAAGGTCAAAGTTATACAAAATTCCTGGGAAAATGATGAAGCTTTATGGCAAATGAGAATAGATAACATGAAATATTTAAACAGTACCTAAGGCTGATGGGTTCACTAGACAAGGCATGGTCAGGTGTGTGGAGTTGTATTTAGCACTGCCAAGCTATGCAATTAACAGATAAAACTGATGCAGTCTTGGAACATAATCAGATGTAAAGGCTTAGTGGTCAGGAACATGGTGGTGAGACACTACAGACTACATCATGAAAAGATGGTTGGAAAGAAGGAGAGAGGAGCAGAGCAGGCTTAAGAGGGAAGAAAATAAAGAATAACAATTGCCAGTCAGCTCTGTAAAATTGCCATCAAGTTGGATGGGGTGTGGAATATAAATTTGTGTGAGAGAGAGAGAGAGAGAGAGAGAGAGAGAGAGAGAGAGAGAGAGAGAGAGAGAGAGAGAGAGAGAGAGAGACTGTTGGGTGATGATGAATAAAAAGAAATGGTTAAGGTAGTCTGGTAAATACTAGTAACTGGAATAATATATTTCCAGGAATTTTTGTGTTTTTACTTAGCCTTGAATACTTATTTGCAAGACTACTTAATCTTGGATACTCTCATTCTTTTTGTACTGAAACAATTGCTGGTTATTGGCAACTTTTCTTAATCTGTGTAATGAATAGATGAAACCTTGTAAACACACATACACACACAAAAAAAATATCCTCCCATGAACAAATCAACAAAATTGCATTAACTATCCTGCAGATGTGATGACTTATATTATAATAATCAAGTATACTCTTCCAAGTTGTAAACAAATTGTATCACCTGATCCGCCTTTGGCTTTTTGAAGACCTTTGTAAACTGGCCGAGTTTGTCTTTGAGGGAGGCAGGGTGGGTGGCAGCGTGGCCTCTTGCGCTCTCTGTGTCGCTGCTGGAACAGGCACGTGTCAGTACAAGGTCAGTACTCAGGAGAAGCAGGTTGGTAGTGAGGGATAAAGAAGGATCACTAACATAAAAGCCAAACCTTACTTGTGTATCTGCACTGAAGCTACCGAAGAGTTGTGATTTTATTAACCTTGCGGAACATTTGAGGTTTCACAATTACTGACAATAAAGGGACTGTAACGCGTCAAAACCTGAACTCTGACTCAGCTTCCATAACATACATTCAAAAAGTACAAAACAACTGATCATAATTCTTTAAGTAACTACATTTGAAATATATTCTACACATTAAAATTAATCTATACAGGGACCAGGGAGGATAGTTATGAATATCTCAATATATGGCTGAGCTAAGGGTGGTAATCAAACATGCAAGAGCACCACACTACATTCACATCATCGTCATTCACACACTTTGCCTCAGTGGCTTCTGGTGCAAAGGGAAAGGTCCATATTTTGAAATGCTGCTCTCTCACCACCTTTATTTTCCCAGTGTTCTAGTTGAAGATAGTCATGTTTCAATGGTATTTCTATGATTCTGAGGAGTATTGGCAAGATTTCTATTTTACTATAAGGAGAAATTGTCTTGGAAATCCTGCTTTTTGTTTCTGTGATCTTGGAAAATTGTGGTGAGAGAGCGAGGAGTTTTAGAAGCCTCACATACTCTATGACAGGTGGTCAGGTATAGGATTCACAGCAAACCCTGACTGCTGCTCCTGTTCCCCACCCATTCCAATCTTGAGGCTACAAAGTGCCTTACAATCTAACTGGGTCCGCACATCAATGAACCCTGGCACTTGCTAGGCACCCCTTCTCACAGGTCAATGACACCATACTTTCAGGCACTCACCACTGCCACATTCACCTCTATCACACACACAACTGCTCCATCTTGTTGAAGTCTTCTCTCATTCAGTGTTATCAGTGTCTAACACAATAATGGGAAAATGTGTATTTTTTTCAAGTTTTCTGCTAATGATGTTAAAGAATGAAGTTTATCGAGATATGAGAATACCTCATTTAAGTTTTAAAAAATGTATACAACTTAAACTCCATTAATAGAGAATGTTAAAATCTTTCAACATCAAACTCCCCTTGAAACTTCTGGCATCTGGACAAGAACATCTCCAGTGACTTAAATGCTTCATTTTCCAATGCTTTATTTCCTCCTGATGCACCACTACCACCTCACCTCATCTGTTTCACAGGCTGAACTCTTCTTTCTCTCAAATGATGAGTGTGTATACAGTTTTCATTAAAGCAAATGTAGAAAAGTATGTAGTGTATGATATATTCCCTTTTAACCAAGACAGTGAGTTCACTAAGTCTTCACACACAAATGTGCATCTCCAACTTGTGAGCAAAGCACTACAAACTCATCCTTAAATGACTTTCCTCCCTCTCCTCTCCCTTCTGATTACTTAATGTCTCCAAATTAAAATTAGTTGCAAAGATGTTTTCCATATCCTCACTGGCCTAAACCATCATTGGGGTTACAGACAAGATGGGGTTCCTTCTATTGTTTAAGAAACTGTGCCTCCATGCTTGCAGCTTGCCTGGTCAAACCCTTTCAATGCCATCAATTTATACCGTTTCCTTCTTGCTGATAGTTTACCTAAACTAAGCAAGTTATTTTTTTATTTCCTAAAAGTAGCCCGTTTTGCTTGAATTTCCTGGTTACCTAATATTTCTTTAAATTACCCTCAACAGGAAGATTCTTAACATCATAATTTACCATCTTTTATAAGACTGTCAGTAGGATTGCTCTACTGGTGATCTCTTTCTTTAACTGAAACAGCTTCTATGAAGTCAGGCATTCTTAGTGGATTTCTTCACCAGTTTTCCTCACTCCTGCTACAGTTCACCTCTGTACAGGAGCCTCATGTGCCACAGTATCACAAGTATGGGGTGGTTCCACTCACAACCACTCTGGTAAACTGTGAACTCCCTGCCTGATTCTGTATTTCCACCTACCTATAACGTCAACTCATTTCAGAGAAGTTTCAAAAGATTCCTTTGACTAACTCTTTTGACCCTCTTTGGGGACTGGCATCTCTTCCCCCTCTGCACAATAAAACTAATATATACTGGACACACACAGGCCTTTCCAAACCCTCAGATACTCAAAACAAAACTGACTGTGACTCACTGTTCCTCCCTGATGTCCTTGGCCTCTGGGTCAGTCGAGCCGATGGGTGCTGAACAGGATGCAAGATGAGGGTCCAGAATTAATGAAGATACAATTTCGTGTAATATTTCTAACTTCCATTAATTCTCAATTTAATTTTCATTTAGTGCATTCAAGGCATCATGCACTACAAGGAGATGTCAGTAGATACATCATGAGAGGATGATAAAAAATTCATATTCCATTAAACATTTATTAAAATTCTTAGTCTATCACTTAACTTTACATGGGTAAAAACAATGTTCATCCATGTCAGATCTTTGTGACAACCACGCTTTGATTCTGTTGAGTATAATTTTGCAAGGCTTACTGGTGAAGAACGGATTCAACAGATGATTTCCCTGACAATTCTAATTGAGATTCATTGCTTCCCTAAATCTTTTAACATTCAGTTGTCCTTAAGTTACTTTGAATTGACTGGTAATGTATTTTAATTCTCAAATTATATCAAGCATTTTTTTTGCCATCTAAAAATATATATGGACAATATTATGTACAAGAATGTGACCAATATTATACTTCTTTACACTTTAAAATTATCCTTGATAAAAATGAGGCGGCAAATTTGCCAAATCAGCGAGGAGGACTAGACTGTCCTTTGTCCACTGGGCCACAGCACAGCAAGGCAAGGAGGCAAGGCAGCACCAACACGGGGCTTGGAGTTGGTGGAGAGGGAGGCACGTGTTCCAAGTCAACCAAGACCCCGAGTTTGTGCTGCCGTGTCCTTTTATACTGTTTTGTGGACATCACATTACAGAGAAAGCCTCAGTGGCTCCTTCCAAAAACAATAAGGATTATGTGAGACTGTACATCATTGGTTGAGCTGAGATGGGATTGGAACACAGCTGATCCTCATCTCATTTCATGGAACAAGTAAAGCTATATGTGACCTGTGATGTCTAAATGTGGAATGACTGAAACAGCACACTTATCAGCAATGAGGACTGGCAACATCGAAGGTCTTAAGCTAATCAGTGATAGTGTACACACACCATTATCCAGTGTATAAATATAGCATTCTTTCAGCACACAATATATGCCCACTTCAATACTTACATCAAGTGTCCCTTGATGATTTACACCCTTTCTAAGGCACAATAACCATTAGCTGTATAGCAATAACTTCATGTATCCCAGAAAGGCTGCATCACCTGAGTTACAACTAATGAAAGAAGCCAAGTTGGAATGCATAAAATCACTGCTGTGCATCCGTTAGTTAAGGTGGTTTGGGAGTACATTATCTAGAGACAGTAAGTGGGGCAGACACTTTGAGGACTCTCCTCCAACACTTTCATACATGCTTTGAATGTTTTGCAACCTGTGCTAATGTTCTCCTGAATGAGTAAAAGCCATTACTAGGTGAAGTTGTGTACTGACAAGAGATTCATCCAAGCATTCACTTCATATGACAACTGTTCACACATCTGTATTCTTTTTTTCATTGTTGACCTCATCCACTTGTGTCTGTTCCAAGTTCCCATTGCCATTGGCCACTGTGTTCTCAGTCTTGCCATTAACGTGGTCTGTGGAGGCCTTTATGGCATCGTTGGCCGTGCCATTGTCAGTTTCGTTGCGTTCTGGGTCTTGAATGTGGGCTTTGCTCTCGGCTCGTGAGGCTGTGGCAGACCAGGCCGAAGGTTAGTCAAGGAAATTTTGGGCAAAGGTGGTTGCTATTTTTCAAGATGGGGAAAACCATCTTTATATCTATGACCAAATAAATCACTTAAATTTATGACAAACAAGATTACACTACATCACTGCAAGCATTGGCCAAGTATGGAAATCAGCCAAGTATAGAAGTGAATGATATAAAATTGCAGTGAAGCTACAGCTGAAGTGTAAAGATTGAAAAGGCAAAATTACCTTTGAGATCTATAGAAGGATTAATGTTAACTAATACAAGACAACTAATTCCATTGACAGTTTCTTATAATTAGACAGCTTTCTAGCTGCCCACACCACCATTGCCCTGCACCGCCACACCCTTATACTAAAGGTCACATGCACTGTGTGTCAGCTGTGTCAGCGGCAGATTCATTGTGTTAAAGCGTCCTTGCAATCACTTAATGAAAAGCTTTATTCGGTATCAAATGAAAGGAAATCTGAAAATCACTTTACAAGGCAAACAATCTCTTTGCAAGCCAAAGCACTTCCACTCAGCCCAAATTCTGAGCATTCACGTCTTTCATTGAGACTGACAGTGATGGTAACTGGATATCATATCATATATATTTTCTTTTCATGTTAGAATAACTTTTTAAGGACACATAATTTCAATTATCAAGTGAGAGCAATGGTAGCTGCTTACCATTACATTTTCTGCTTTATATTGCAATAACTTTTTAAGGATATATAATTTCTAAAGGAGTCCATAATGTCATGCAAGTGATTTGGCCTTTTTTCCCAGTAGATATATATATATATAGATGTATATATAAGGACAACAGACAGTACAAAGTAATGGGAAGCTTAATATTTAACACTTGTTAACATTAACAATTTTCAGGTAATTTAACATATTATCATTCTCATGATGTATCTACCAACTATGCCTTCAGTTGTCAAAGTGACATCCATGCACATGCATATTAATTGGCTATGCAGACACATGTGACAAAGAATATCAATATGAAACATAATCCTTCTTTTTCACTTTGGGTTACTAACCCAAACAAATTAAACAAATATGTTAAAACTTCAGCATCATAGATGCATGCAGTGAAACTTTGAAGACTTTGAAAGAATGAAATCTTATTCATGCCCATGCATTTCCCCATATTTCATGGCTAAGTTATATATAAAACCTAGGATGGCAAATCTGCCAAATAATTGTGGTCGACATTCAATGCAGTAAACCTTGCCAATATCAAAGGTTTGAAGGGAGTCATGCATCGCAAATGTGTCTACCACTAATCAAATCTTGCTCATCTCAAAACATCAAAGATATGTCAACTATTCATCATTTGGAAGCTATTTTTTTTTTTTTAAAGAAAAATCTGCCTCAATATTTCCATTACCTAATAAAAATAGATTCTTGTAAGAAGAATATGTATCTCCGATGTTTTAAATTACGAGAAACTGGACTAAACTGATGTAAGCATGTTCATTTTGATGGATTCAAGAGTTACAACCTCCCCCCCCACTGTTCCCTGCAAGAAAACCTGGATAAAAGATAATTAATTCCAAGCTAACTTCATTATACTTTGACAGTACAAGTAATCCACTGTTGACACACTTCTCACGCCTGTTTGAAAGAAACATACCATATAGGGCAAAACAAAGCACGAAATCAAATAAGGACAATACAAAGCATCAACTCGAATCAATTCCAAATCAGGCCTACACCTAGAAATATTGTCAAGTTGGTCGAAGTGGATGCAGATAAAATAAAAGGTAATTATAATGCAATGACTGTCATCTGAAGCATAATCCTTTTGCTAAAGCAACAGGGTGGACACTTTCAGACAGAAGCAGAAGCAAATCAATGGTATGAATGTGGCACATCTTTTTACCTCTGTGGTGGTTGACTGAACCGCTGGTGGGCATAATTCGTCATCTTTGAAAAGCTAGGAAAATACCTTAATCAGATTACAAAATAAGAGAATCCAATAGATACTTGCTAAGCGGCCTACAAAAAAATTGGTTATTCCATCTTTGCCTTCCAATGTCGTAGCAAGATGCTGACAGACAAATGACCACCTCTCAAGTGAAACTAATATAATCATAATTTCCGTATGGCTGTGATTATTACCATAAAACGCCAACATGGGAAGTGAGATGACTGAACAAGGTGAGAGAATTGTAATAAATGCCCGTTAAGCCCGTGAGCAAACAAGCCTAAACATTTGTTAAACAATCTTTATAATATTTGTTCTTTTTATCAATGCTGCCAAGTCTTTATAGTGAGTGGTCTTGATTCAACTTGCACACCTTTTTGCTACCAGGCCAGACAACCTAATGTCACTTTGATATTTGTTAAGCCTGAATCAGTAACCATGACTATTCATTCAGTTCAATAATAACTTGAGAATCAATCCAAGCTTACTTGAGTGTTTTATGAAGGAGCAGGTTGTGATGTACAAGGGAACACAACAGAGCCAAGCAGCAACAGACCCTGTGGTCCTTTCTAGGCTGCTTGGTAAAACTACACTAGAATGGCTTTGTAATGGTTAACATGAACAGATTCCGTGTTCATTTGGCAAGATATTATGAAAGCCACTTTCAATTTGATAAAATAGTAACTAGTGCAAGTAAAAACATTAAAAAGTCATGTAACTGCATTAACATACTGTGATAGTTCACTAAAACATGAACAGTTTTCAGCATTGCACATCTATGAGTCTGATGTTGCACAAACAGGTGTGATAAAAGTGCTTATGAAAGGCGTGTTAAAGTGGGCTAGCAAAAAAAAATTTTTTAAACACCAAATTGATTAAATAAAGTGCATTCAATTATGACAATGTGCCAAGTGAAAAGGTGTCAAAATTTTAACACTAACCTTGACCATCTGAGGTTGCCAATTTTATTCTATTAAAACCTATGAAGTAAGTGGATCAAATTCCTGAGGTAGATAAAGATTTTCAATTAATTCTTCAAAAATTACAACAAATATTTTCCTATTCATCTACATCAAACTAAGTATTTCCAATTAACTATTTCAAAGGTTCCTTCATTGCATGGCTGTCAGGAGCAACACCAGTCAGCACTTTGTGTGCTTGGGTGGCTCGGGGGGGGATTCTCACCCAATCTTGCAATGTGGCGTGAATTCACAGTCATTATTAGAAATGAGGTCTAATGCTAAAGGATTGGCTTATTGTTTTACACAATGTTGTCTATAGCTTTGTGGACTTGATACTTTGAATCTCTAAGGTTTCAAAAGTATTCTAATCTATTTTCCTCCATCTGTCACAAGAATTAGTGACAACCCTTGTGATTATCTCTATAACAAGAACCAAAGAAAACCAGAATATTAGACCAGATAAAAGTGTGGGAGATTTTAGCCTAATAGATGCACAAACAAACAAACCACACCAGCAGAGGCACTAATGAAGGAGTTAAGACAACCCAAATACAATTCCAAGAAGGTGCAAATATTTTCCAAGTTGAAGTGGCTGAGGTTTACTGCAATGAATGTTTTACCCAAACAATAGTCAAGCCTGTAATGATATTCCAAGGTACCTCCCAAGAAACATGCAGAAGTAAACTTAACATTAAAATAAGGTTCATCACTATGCCCTCCCACTGAACCTCTTGTCTGCCCCAGCACAAGGTACTCACCAAAGCAGAACATCTGGCGGTAACGTGCGTAGCCCGCTGCTCCGATGGCCACCACCACCACCACCACCACAATGATGATGCCTGCGATGGTTCCTCCGCTCAAGTTGTCTGAGATAAAGACACACGTCACATAACTTCCTTTACAAAGAAGATCACCTGTGCTGCAGCTGCTAAACTGCCAAGCCAGGTGAATTCATATCATGCAGGAATTTTCAATAATTTCATGTGATAATCCAAGCTGCATATTAAGTACTCAAATATCATAATATGAATGCTTAATCAACACAATGAACTAGTTATTCATCTGATGCACACACCCATGCAAAATAAACACTAATAGTTATATCAAGCATCATTTAAGACGTGCATAATTTCAAGAAGGAAGAGAAGTGTCGCTTCAATAGGTTAAATTAAATACTTCAAATTTCTACTGAAGAGTTGATCAAAGAATTTTCCACAATCCTCAGCAGAACGAGTTGATACACAGCGTGCCCAACAACCTTTAATTACTCGCATCAAGTGAAAGTACGCATGAAGAATAAGTACCCAAAGCTATTCAAGAAAATATTGAGAAGAGTAATTCATCAAGTTATTGTAGTTCATGCAACATGTTCCTTCTAACCCTAGATGAACTCTGGAACTTGCAAAAGTTTCCAAATTTTACAAGCTCTACTTTCCCATAGCTGATGAAATAAAATTACTAATTCTTGAGTTTGTTAGTAGATACTTGAACAGTATTGGACATACACATTCTAGAAATGTTAGTCAACATAGCAAGAACAGTGTCTGAGAGTGACAGAAGTAATATCACGAGAACATGACCACTGCTGGGCAAGAGCGACGCGAACACCCTGACTTACTTGACTCTGTCTCAAAATCAGACACTGATAACTCTGTGGGTGGAATTTTGGCATGGTTGCTTGTTTCAGAGACACCATCTAGGGGAGAGACAAGACAAACATTCAAGTAACACCATAACTGATGCACAGAAAGACAAAACCATCTTTGAAGAATTTAATTTAATAAAATGGAAGAAGGACCATGTATTTGGAGATTGGTTGTGTAATTACACTGCCTCCCCAATGTAATACTTCAATATGGATTTTCTTCCTTCAATCAGTACCGAGTACCAGTATGTAATGCTATCAGGCACTACTGTAAGTCCAGCAAGGATACAGGAGTGGAAAATCTTGTTGACCTTTTCTATGGTTCCCCAGGTGGTTAAGTTATAATCTTACCTACAAATTTGTCCTACGTCACTTTAGCTTCAAAATTACAATGCATTGGTGTTTTGCATGAGCAAACATTACTCTAAACATTGCAGAGTTTGTATAAACGCTCAGATCAAATTCATTCTACTGGTGTGGGTGTTGCTGGAATGGCCTGGACACTACTGGTGGTGCAGGTGCTGCGTTGTGGGTGGGTTAGGTTAGTCTGGAGACACGGCTTACCGTGTTTGCCGGATGAGGGACTTGCCACACACACACACACACGATTTGCTATATTCTGTCTAGTTATGTTAATTCATGCTAAGCTTAAAAAATAACTCGGATGACACATTGAAATTAAGGACACAGGGACACAAAAATATTACCACATCCCCACATAAGCAACAAAAACACTTTCTTAAAAAATTGACAATGGACTTGTTATTACTGCATGTCAACCCTCTACATGCAAGGGGAGGTTAGCAAGATGCAATATTGAGACCACCACAAATGAACCAGAAACGAAGCAAGGCACTTTGTGCCTAGAAAACAATATAAAGTTGAACACTGCCACTGGATGCTTGCTGAACACATTTAAGTACATATTGAACATATTTGAAAAGGAATTTACAGTGAAGCTTGTGCATCAGTAGTAACGTAAAACACAAAATAAAGAGACCAATATATATTTACCTAAAGGAGGTTCATGCTCAGAGAGTCTGATCTGGTACTCTGTCTCTCCAATGTTATTCTGCACCAGCAAGGAATACAGCTTCTTGGAATCGTCTAACGTGAACTCTTCAATAACAAGCTTGGCAGTGTACATGTTACTGCCAAGTTCCTGAGAATTTGAAATAAAAAATTCATACTTATAAAAGTACACAAATGAAAAAATAAGATTACATTAAGACTATTTGCCTAATAATACCAATGGTAGTGCAGTAAAACTGACATTCAAAATATAGAACAGATAAAACTCCATGATAATCAATAATAACAGAAAAGATCTATAGACTGTTTCACAACAGTGTTGTTCCATCCTTTGTCCAAACAGAAATGAAACTTTTCTTTACCTCCAAGTAAGTTCTATAGCGTCCTTGAGTTTCAGGAATGATCAGAGACATCTCAGGGGTCTCAAGGTTGTCTCCAAACTTCCACATCACATCAAGAGGTTTAGGGTTGGAAGAAAAGTTGAATTTAACTTCGTAGTTACTCCCAAGCTGGATCTGGTAGAACGTGGTGATGTCCTTCTCAATAGGTTTAACTGAAAAATAGATACAGTCAGTCAGTGGCAGTTTTGAGGGAAGGGCGAGGGTAGCAGGGTAATGTGAGAGAGAGAGAGAGAGAGAGAGAGAGAGAGAGAGAGAGAGAGAGAGAGAGAGAGAGAGAGAGAGAGAGAGAGAGAGAGAGAGAGAGAGAGAGAGAGAGAGAGCGAGAGCTTCTAGAAAAGTGTAAACTAGACAAAATGGCCATTAAATGCCACCTTATTTAACTGTATGCAGAAGATTATTACAAGATAATTAATGTCCATCTTTCTCTCTGGAGACAACTCTGGTGCCCCAAAAGTATTGTTCAACTACACCCTGCACTCCAGTTCCTGCACAAACTTAAATACATTGCAAAACCATTTCACTATACATCCACCTTGAATGGCCCTGAATCAGAATACTGTACTTACACATTACACTGATAGGGACGGAAGCATTTGCACCATTAAGGAGAGTCTTGTGGGTGATGCTGCACATCAGCATCTTATCATCGTCCTTAGGGAGGAATCTCCTGGTCAGCGTGGATACACTCTTGTAGCTGCCCTGTAGAGAAAGGATCCACTCTTAGACAATGCATCACTCGAGTCAAAATCATAAAACAAGCTTACAATACAACCACCTCAAGAAACCCATTCTATGTCGAGGAAGTATTTACCAACACCATACCTGATCATCGGTGAGGGTTTCCACGTTCTCCGACATCTTGGTAATGTCTTCGTCGCCAAGATACCACTTCATGCCAACGGCCGGCCTCGCTATTGCCACGGAGCACACCACAGACGTCTCCTGTGTAGTGCCCACCTCCAATCTTGAGCTGTCAATCTCTATGACTGGGTGTGTTGGCTGAACTGAAACAATCAACAATAACAAGGTTAATCTCAAAGAATCAACACTAACAGTCTTTGCGCATGAAATGCCACTCTACATTAATCGATGCAAACCAGTTCCAGGGGAGAAAAAAGTACACTGAAAGCCCTGAACTGGATCAAGTCTTGTTAACTATCCATAGACCATTTGTGTTTGTAGGAAACTGTTCAATTCCAAATAGCACAATGCAGTATTGTGTGTATGTAAGACTTGTATGATGTCTTCCCTCACGAGTGAACTTAGAACTTGGCCTGGGCTTCGTTCAGGTCAATATAGCTCATCACTCTACACGAGACGCACTTTGTTACCCTAAATAAAGTCAATATTTCCCCACAGCACCTCCCAAGATGTTCATTTATTATATAACATAGTCGTTGCAGGTTAATTTGAATAACTGCATTGCATGTCTATTTTCAACCAGCAGCAAGCCATTCTAAATATATAATGGCCATATCAAGTGCTTTTGCCGAGAACCCAAACCTAAGTTTGGGTTGTCAGATACTCCGGCCACATTATCTATAGCAACGTTCATTCGGCGTTGCTGGTTACTACTGCCTACTGTCTATGAAACGCCTACTACTCATAAGCATTATATCCACCATAACTGCGCCGGTGATGAACCATCTTTTCACTTACATACAAATGACAAGAATGAAAGCTATGTATGAACTCTAGCAAAGTGTTAAATGGAGCCGCCATGAACAAAACACTTACTTGTGACCACCACATTCTTGGACTTGCTCAAGGAATCCCCTGGCACGAACACTCTACACGTCCACAGGCCGTGGTGCTTGATGTTCACAGAGTCCACAACAATGCCGCACTGGTTGTTCTCCTTGTTCTCTGGTTCTCTAAGGCCGGGATACATGTCGTTGTACACATCTGGGACCTGGAACGGGAAGAAGAATCTTAACACACACACAATCAGTGATGCATGTTGCCGTGGAATAACGCAGGATTCCAAACGGATTTTCATGAATGTCATAGCTTCTTGAACAACAAGGCTTTCCTTAGGTGCTGTTATGAACACTGCATTCCACTTTAGATTTACTAGGGTACATAACACCTAGGATAACCACATAACTTAATACACTTATTCTTATAATAATCAAACCTATGAATGTTTGCTAGATTCGAAGCCACAGTAATCCAGATCACTTAAGTGTTGGTTAAAAGAAATATATTGAAGCCTACCACAAAATAATTATATTATATTCCTCATCTAACAATTCATCTGTTATTTCACTACAGTTCCTCTATTCCCCTTGCTGCTCTGCCATTCACACTTCCCTCTCGTACCTGATAGATAATATCCCCGAACACCCAGATACAGTGGCGATATTCTGCATCCAAGCCACATTCCAGGTTGAGAGATTCGCCGGGGTTCACCACAACCTCCGAGGTGTCGAAGATCATTGACGGCTTTGCACTTCTGGCACCTGGAAACAAAAAAATGGTTGGTTTAGTTATCGAGGATTTCTGGACAGAGAATTCTTTTAATGGGGCTCGATTAGTTTGAGAGAAGACGGCATAATGAAATCTTGTGATGGTAAAAATAGTATGGAAAGGAGGTGGTGTTCCTGGGATGGCTAGGAATACACTGCCAATCAATAGTGAAATGCTGATGGAAGGCTTTATTCTGCGATAGGGAAGCTAAACCATGAAGGATAGCAACTTAAATAAACCTAAGAAACATTGGATTAAAGTACTAACCGATATGTTGCTCACTTCAATAACTAAAGATCCTCCTTGCGCCCCATCCCTTTCTCCTATTACAATAATTGCAATCCTCTTCGCTAAACATACAAATTAGCCACGTTTATCGAAAATTTGCATTGTAAACTAACCCTTACAAACACTGAATTATGTGCTCGTTTTCGTGTCTTCATAAGCTACAGGTATGAGGGCCTAAAATAAACCAAATCATCTACTTGTGAAACTCAAGACGAGTTAGTATCAGTACGTACTAATTGTGCGAGTCAAAATGTTAAAAGGTACCAGATTGTAGTCACTTCTATATCCGATATGCCTTTCTTTCACATCCAACATGCGTTATATTGACAAATCTTTCTCCATATCCAGAATTACTGCACTTATATCACAAGGAACAGATTACTCGCCTAATTCTTGTATGTTCTTCCTTCATGACACTCATATGAAAGCGAAACAATACAATCTAGTGGTGAGTGGCAGTGCAATACCGCGCCCATCAGATCTATCACTTCACACTACAATGACAAGGCCATCAAGACACCGATAATGAAGCCAACACAACTGCACAATGAATGCGTATCACCACGAGACACGAGGCAAATCCAAACAGCTGGGTGGCATTTCTGAGCCTGTCGCTTCGCCCACACGAGGAGTCTTCTCATTCACCACCACAACGACAAAAAACTGCAGCTAAAGGTCACAGGAGAATGCAGTATACGCCGCTCGTGGTTCGTTTCTTGATACATTAGCGATACACTCAAGGCCTCTCCGTGATACTCTCTCATTAAGTTTCCCCCAATCTCAAGTCGCCAGATCCATTTACACAATAAAGAGGCAACTATGTATGGTTTGAGAAGGAAAGATTAATTGGTAAGTGATATGTTGACTTCCTACTGCTGTGCTTCTGACCGTCATTACTTTCATCACTACAGCCAGCTATGAAATTTCTATGTCGTGGTGAAAGAGAACACCAAAATATCTGTTAAGAATATAAAAAGAAACTAATGAAGTGTAGAAAAAGCAAATGTGTTACAAAAACAAGAAAGGTCATTAGAAGTTGACTCACCAAAGTTTTATCTTCTCCTTCCACCAACTGTCGTTCTTTTTAATTCGTTAAGTTTTCTTCTTACCATAACAAAACGCTATTGAGTCCAGCGAGGATACACAAATATCGAGGAGTAACGAAAGAAAGTTAGGCTATCCTGCACTGATGGATACAGCCAGGTATGAATTAATTACGCCAGTTCAGTTAATAAGCTGTTAATGAAGAGTGACTGATGGGATAACAAAAGCTAAGAACACTAGTGACTTCATGAAACAAGAGAAACTTGTGGTATTAGACAATAATTACTCCTCAGCCGTACACCAGAATAGCTAACCAAGGTCTTTCGATAACCAATTCATTTGTACTATTCTTCCTCAGCTCCCGTAATTAAAAATAACCTTGGGGGGAAGTCAATTGTTCAGGGAAACTAATACGAACTATACGAAGGAGCCGCCGTGTGAGACAGGAAACTTTGCATAATCGCCACGCGAAAAATATTAAGTATGCCACGGCCGTCGCCTCGTTATTTTCCCCGTGATAGAAAGAAGAGGACAAGAAGTTTTCCAGCTCAGTCACACCGGAAAGCCAGAGACTCTCCTTGGCTTGGCGTGGTTCAGGAACGAGACACTTTCACTGCACCATTACCAGCCAAGGACAATCTGCTTTTTACCGCAAACGGAGCAGCCATTATACGTTATTATCTCCTCCGCGACCTGTTCATTACGCGAGTGAGGGAGCATTTTTAGTTCTGCACGCGGTCGAGTTTCAGTTGTAACATTTACGAAATTGCTAAAAAGTGCTGTTCAACACTGCAAAGTTTAAAACAATACAGCGCGCTTCACTTACGTAGAGTTTTTCACACCGGCCGGTTACCGTTAAGACTCCACAACGCTCTGCAAACTAATGCGGCCTTAGCTTGCCACAAAAAATATATATGCGTGACAAAACTTACATTGAAACATCATGAATAAAAACGCCAATGGTCTCGAAAAGCTTAATGAAACCTAAGATACATTTACAGTAGAAACGTGAAAAGCAGCAACAGTAGCTAGCGTGTGTAGAAAGTTGTTGACGAGGATGCAGATAATTACACACATCCTGAAATTTATGAATGATTAAACTCTTCTTGCTGAAAACATTAAAGTGATCTGTAAATCCTGTACCACTTGCAGCATTTCACAGCCTGCCTGGGAGTGGAAGTGATATGGGCTGTGGGGGTTCTGTTCACTACTACGAGCTGAGGAAGACAAGACTTGCCCATTAACTTTATATAAATCACATGTCACGGCGGCAGTAATAACCCAACCGTCAAGCCTGGTGGATGCTGAGGACAACTGCTCTATTGGTGCTTGGTATCAAAACATCCTTGTACATCTAAGAACACGAGATGTATCCACGTACGTACAGTGCACCACCGTCCTGACCCTCATCCCACAACCTACATTTACAAAACGCATTCCTCACATCACTCATACCGCAAGCCATCATGAAGACCTTGAAAGCGGTACACCCTGAAAACTGTCGTCTTTTACAATGGTGTTTGAGGCCTTGGGAGGGGGTGGCCTGGCTAACTCTGGGCAGCAGAGGCCAGCGACCCTTTCAGCAACCTGTCCAGCTCTCTCTAGCCCCCGAGCCTACACTACACTCAGGAAATGCTTGGCACGGCAGAGAAGCCAACGTCTCCAACACACAGGAGTTAGGAGCTGTCAGACCCTCAGTGTTTCTGGGTTTACTTTGACAACATTCCTTTGCCAATTACATACTTGAATTGTGGTGAATAGACAAAGGTACATACATCCTAAACTACGGACGAGTTGGGCCCCATGAACAGGGATCTGAAGCAATGCATTCTCTACATAATCACACTGATCGTTATTCTATGGAGGAGTAATAAAAGTAATGATAAATCCAGGACTTATCAATGAGCTATTTGGACACTGAAATGAACGTGGCATTTGTCGAGTCTTAGGAGTAGGTGTAGCAATCCATCCATACACTGTACAGGTAACTGTTTCATGACTATAGATTTAGTAGCCTACTGTTAACAGCACACGTTAAAATAGGTGACGACAGGAATACAGTTTAAAGTTTGCCCTTAAATCAGTTAATGGCAGTGGTCTCGTAAAGCTAAACGACAATGATACCAAAGCAGGTGTTGCTAATTGCTCTATCAACCTACGTACACTAGCATATATTAACTTGCTTTAATGACCAGGACAGTTTCATATATAAAGTCGTGGTTTAGTTTGAACACGAACTGACGAGTAAATTCAACAGTCATCTGACATGAAACCCCATTCCTTGAGAGGACTCTTGGCGGAGGTGTAGTGCAATACGAAGGGTGATTGGCCGACGTAAAGGGCACGGCACCGTGACACCAACACCAGCCTGAGAGCAGAGTCTGGTCCATCTGGCACTTTCCATTGAGATAAGATAGGAAAGTACATCCGTAAATCTAACAGCAACCGACATGAACACTGTACACAACGCGTCTCTTGGCTTGGTTCCTTGCACCACCTGCACGGGAGACTCTGAACGCTGAGTCCGTTGTGTCAGCCATAAGTTGAGCAATGGCTACATCCGGAAAATAAGGACATCATTAGTCACCACCAATTCTCAAAATTTCAAAGTTGAGGTGACTAATGTGACGTGGGAATAATGGTAGTATGTACATCTCAAGGCATCATCACGTGAGGACAGACAGGGATGTGACAAGAGTCTGCCGATGGACGCTGGTTAGAGAAGAGTTCGCGGCCAAGGTCTGTACTCCCTCACCTGACGCCTCGCCTCACTTGTTGCCCTTCGCATTTTGTTCTATTACGCACTGCATTTGTCGCTGCCCTGCGTGCCAGGATCAGTATGCTGCTTTACAATCACTTCTACAATACCCTGAACCTAATACTGTGAATCAATAATACAAATAGAGGGGATGTAACTTATACCAAATGAAGCATCATTTAGAGTATTCCTATCTTATGACAAAAACTCAAAACCCTCAACAATACCCATGAAGCTGCTACACCAACACAAAGCGCCCATGCCAACACCACCACCACCGTCCACCTCCCCCCCCCCTGCCCGCCCCGCCAAGACGCCTGGCCTGCCTCTCACCCAGCGGCGAGCGGCAGGGTGTGGCGTGTGCTGCTGCTGCCAATTGATATACTTACTTAGCGCTGCATCGTCAGTAAGGCTTGGGTCTTCGGGGTATTCCTGTGCCAAGGTGGCCGCGGCGAGGCAAGCCACCGTGAGGCAGGCCGCGAGTACAAAGGAACACTTGCACATGGCCTATTGAAGTCTCTGCAGTAATACTCCAACTTTGTTGCGCCACTCCACCTTCACGCCACAACACTCACACTCGTTCACCGCCTCCACTGGGGCTCGTCAGGGTTTCTATCATCTACTGTGCACTGGAGCGGGAGACACACACATGTACGTACGTGGTATATCACCGCATCACAACCACTATCAACTATCACAGCCAAACAGGAGCGAGGATCAATCCACCCGTCCTCTGTGCGCGCCTCAGGTATACTGACGAGAAGCACAACGGCTGGCGGCCAGGTACGCTACCCCCGCGAGACCCACCCACTCGCTCGCCCATTTAAACTGCAACAACAGGTAGTGTCTTC
>JAHFWG010000945.1:0-47021 GCA_020233015.1 Callinectes sapidus
CTCCCTACACCCTTGCCTACCACCTCACCGCCATTCTCCTCTCCGGTCCTGCAAGGTTATGGCGTTTACCATCCCCATACGCTGAAACACTCCGGCGCCGCACCTCCAACAATTTCAAAAGGCCTTAGAAGAATTGGCTTAGGATTTTTAAGGGTGTTTTTACGATTTCAGTGACATATTAACAAGATTTTTACATTATTAACGAGAGAAACGCTCTTGGGAACACAGCTAATCATCTTTGTGGGGGCTTGAGAATAATCGTGGTGATAGAGCAAAGATTTGTTTATTTGATTTTTTTTATTTTTATTGTTTATTTTTTTTTACATGCCTAACCAAACCTCAATCTGCTATACTGTATACACGTTCGAGTGACTGATCCGGTGTATATGTACGTGATATGATGAAGGTGACTTGAACAAGATTTCCATGGTTATTAATCTGGATTGGTCGAGAAATAACAAACTCAAGTGCGGCAAAGTTAGATTTTGAGAGAAGAATGAAAGAGGGAGAGCTGAAGAGGGGATCTGATCGACGTGTTTCAAATGTTGATGTAAAGAGATTTCTCAAGGTCAGTAATTAGAATAATAAGATAATGAGTTCATGGTTGATAAAGTTAGATATGAAAACAGAAGACATTATTTCTCATGCAGAGCAGTAAATGAATGCAATGGACTCAGTCATCTGGTTCTGCATGTCGAATCAGAAAGGAAGCACATTTATGTATAACCTAAACCTAAATAAATAACCTAACCTAACCTAAATAAAAAGATTGGACAAGTTTATGGATGAGGATGATAGGTGGAAATAGGCAGAGGTGTTCACATAGGGACTGCCACGAATAGGTCTAACAGCCTCTTGCAGCTTTCCTCATTTTCTTATTTTCTTATGCTCTTACGTGTAAACCTAAAGGCTTCATACTATTCCCCATATTTTCTTGACGAATTCACTTACTCCAGAGCCTTACTATCTAATCATGACTTTGTGTGGGTGGGCTGGTGGGTTGGTGGATGTGTGTTGTATTCAAGTATAGTTTTTTTTTAAGATAGGAGGATGTGGAGGAGGGTGAGAAAAAAAGAGAAACATGAGAAGGGTACAAAGTGTAGAAATGTGAGAAAAGCAAAGGGTGGTGTGTGCGTGTGTGTGTGTGTGTGAGAGAGAGAGAGAGAGAGAGAGAGAGAGAGAGAGAGAGAGAGAGAGAGAGAGAAAGCGTCATTGTCAAACCTAGCAAGCATACGTGTCATTACTCTCTCTCTCTCTCTCTCTCTCTCTCTCTCTCTCTCTCTCTCTCTCTCTCTAACGAGTCACATTTCAATCAATCATCTGACCATTAACCCCTTCAGTACCGGGACGCATTTTCATATCTATTCTATTCATTGTCAATTTTCTACAGCTTCAGTAACTCATGTGGGGATTAAAACAGTACAGAGTGTGGCCATTAATCTTGTCACCTCCATAGACCCTTGCTAATGTCAATAAAACCGTCTAATCACACCCAAAAAACTCGTGGTCAAAATGTGTCCCAGTACTGAAGTAGTTAAGTGAAAGATATTGAAGTGAAGTTAGATTAGGTTAGTTTAAAAAGAAATAGAAGTTAAAGTTATAAAGAGTGTTGATGTACTGAAGAGGTTAAGGTTAGGTTAGGTTAGGTTAGGTTAAAGTTATAAAGAAGTGTTGATGTACTGAAGAGGTTAGTTAAGGTTGGCATTGCATAGAAAGAGGCAGTAACAAACCTCGTGTCTGTGTTTCAAGGGAAGAATACCGAACAATGACTGACCAGAGCTGCGTTGTTGTTGGTCAAGACGTAATAGAAGTGGCACATCTTTAAACACGTGACGAGGGAATTGCGTGCATGTGCGTGTGTTAGTGCGTGCGTGTATGTGAGTGCGTGCGTGGTGTTACAAAGACAATACACACAGTACATACTCTTCCAATGCTTTAATCTTTGTATATATTAAGGTTTTTACATCACAAGTTCATTCACACTGCATCAATACGGCTGATTTTCAAGGTTACAGAGATGCCAAGCCGTGTTCCCAATACTAATCATCAAGTTCACAATGTAGAAATATCAATCCGTTACTAGAACCATAAAATAACAAGCCAATAAACTCATATCACTTCAATAAGCCTAATTTTCACGGTTACAGAGATCAATAGCAGAGTTCTCAATATCATTCACAATATAGAAATGTTAATCTGTTACTAGAACCATAAATAACAAGAAAGTAAACTCATATAATTTCAATAGGCCTATTTTTCAAGGTCACAGATATATAAAAAAGTTTTCAAGACCATTTCCTCAGTTCATAATGTAGAAATATTAACATCATCACAAAATCACTTTATTTAATCGTAGTAGTGGTGGTGCAAGTGACCTCAGCTACTTGTGACCTCTGATGACCTCGGTGACCCAAACTTGACCCCACACCCGGAGAGAAGTGACCTGGGAAGCTAACCCACGTGACCTCCCGCAATATGACCTGGGTGGAAGTATTCTAAAGAGTGACCCCCAAAGCCGAAGGGAGAGGTCACGAGGGCAGGGGCGTGACCTAGCGTGGCGGGGGCGTGAAGACCAACCTCAAGGGAATGGAAGCCTAATAAGGGACCGTGACCCCCAAAAGCTGGAATGTGACCTGGTATGGCGCTGTGACCCCCAAAGCCGTGACCGTGACCTCCGTGTAGTGCTGGGTGACCTCCGTGCAGTGCTGGGTGACCTGTGGAGCTTTGGGTGTGACCTTTGAAGCTTGTTGGGTCACTTTGAGTTTCTCGTTCTTCAGGCTTCTCTGTTTTGTGTTGTTTGTTTTCTTGTTTGTTTTCTTCCTTGTTGGATTGTTGATTTTCCCGATTTTCTTGCTTTTCTTGTTTGTTTTCCTCCTTGTTTGAATGTTGCCTTTCTTGCTTGTTTTCTTCTTTGTTTTCCTCCTTGTTTCCTGTATTTCCTTGATTTCCTTCCCTTTCCTTTTCCTCCGCCTTGCTTTCCCCAGCTGGCTTATCCCCCGCTACCCCTGGCTTATCACTAGCTGGCTTAGAACTTCCCTGACCCACGCCACTCCCCGCTAACCCACCCCCATTGAACCCAGACGCTAACCCACCCCCTAAGCCACTCACCAACCCACTCCCGCCAAAGCCACTCCCACCTAAGCCAGTGTAGTCAACATAGTCATACACAGGCGCCCCTAAAAAGCCCCCAAAGGTCACAGGGTGGAGTGGGGTCAAAAAGGGGTCATTCACGAATCCAGGGGAGGTCACGAGGTCATTTGCTACACTTCCCATGGCTAGGTGTGATCCGGGAAAGTGACCTTGACCTCCGTGGTGACCTGGTGGTGGTGTGGTGATGGCTTGGTGACCTCCGGAGGCGTCTTGAAAGGTGACCTGACCTGTTTGGGGGTCCAGCACGAGTTGACCAAGGACTTTGACCTCGTTTCCGCCTTCAGTGACCTTCGGGGTGTTGACCTGTGGGTGGTGGTGGTGGTGGTGATGACTGGGGCTATTATCAACTGTTTTCTTTGGTGGTGGTAGTGGTGGTGGTGGTGTATGTGCGTGGTGTAGTGGCCAGCACCCTCGACTCCTAAACACAGTGACCCGGGTTCGAATCCAGGGCAAGAAATGACCTCAAATTCAAGTATAGCTCTTTGTTGACCCGATAAGTAGGTACAGAGTGACTCAATGTGACCTCACTGACATTGGTACGAGATAAAAACTCAAAACAAACATAAAAAAAACACACGAAATTCCACGCAACTTAATTAGAAACACTCTTACACCACATTGAGAAACACTTAATAACAACATAAACTATTCTTAAAAAGGCTTTAGTTGAAGTGACACGCGTATTAAACCATTTCAGTACTGGGACACATTTTTACGAGTTTAAGGTGAGATTAGACGATTTTATTATCAGGAAGGGTCTATGGAGGATATTAATGGCCACAGTCTGTACTATTTTAATCCCTACAGTTTGTGAATCTGTAGAAAATCAAATAATAAGCAGAATAAATAGGAAAAAAATGCGTCCCAGTACTGATGTTAACTCATTTCAAAAAGGTTCTAGTTGAAGTGATATGAGTTTACAAGCGTGTGTTTATGGTTCTAGTGGCAGATTAACACGATTTCTACATATGGAGTTCTTATTATCAACTTCTTTTCACTGTTCCTTTCTTCCTATCTCTATTCTTTCTCTCAGTCTCTCTTCCTATTATTAATCTATTCCTACATTTCTTCCTATCTCTATTCTTTCATCCTCTCTTCCTTATTATTTCTTATTATCAACCTATTACTTCTCTTCTCTTCCTTTCTTCCTTATCTCTATTCTTTCTCTCATCCTCTCTTCCTATTAACAACCTATTCCTCCTCCTCCTCCTCTTCTTCCTATCCTCATTCTCTCTCTCTCTCCCATCTTCCCCCTTATTTTTTTTACTTCCTTCACCCGTTATTGTCTTAACATCTTCTTGCCCCCACACTCAAGGCTGCCTGGGTGGTGGGGTGAGGGTGGGGGAGGGGGAGGTATCACTGCCCATGCTAATTTACTGCAGACACTGTATTGACTATTAAGTAAGTGTGTGTTGTTGTTATTATTATTGTTGCTGTTGTAGTTGTTATGTAATGTTGTCGTTATTAATGTACATATCGTAGTAGTAGTAGTAGTAGTAGAAGTTGTAGGAGAAAATTATAATCACTACTACTACTACTACTACTATTACTATTGTTACTTACCTTCGTGGGTTGTGAGTAGCACTGTCTTGTCCCCGTCGCCACCACCACCACCGCCACCACCAACAGCTTCATCATATTAACTGTAATAAAGAGAGAGAGAGAGAGAAGAAAAAAATTAAATGCTGGGTTAAGTATATCATATTATGTGTGTGTGTGTGTGTTGCTTCCTTCTTCATTATTGTATTCTCTTTTTCTTGTTCTATTACATCATTCTTATTATCTCTTCCTCCTCCTCCTCCTCCTCCTCTTCTTTATTCTTCTTCCTCTTCCTCCTTGCTTTGCCTTCATTATGTTACTATTACATTAATTTACTTGTTTCTATCTATCTCATATTGAAGGTTAACTCTCTCTCTCTCTCTCTTCCGCCTTGCTGTAAAATGTCAGTGGTAAATAATGAAAAATAATGCTTAACTGTCTTGTTTCATCATACACACACACACACACACACTTTTTCTTTTTTTTTTGGGTGTAAAACTGTTTTCTATTATTGTGTAATGCTCTCTCTCTCTCTCTCTCTCTCTCTCTCTCTCTCTCTCTCAGCCTTGAACTTTCTCTTACTTTTTTTAGAGGAAGAAAGTAAAAATTGAAATAACAGAACAGTGAATATGTGCGTGCGTCATTCTCTCTCTCTCTCTCTCTCTAACACATAAAGCTCAAGAAATAAACATGACATTACCTTAACAACACAACAACAAATGAATCAAATCACACAAACAACAAGAAAAAAATGCAAAAAATAAACATAAACATAAACAAATAAACATGACATTAACTTTACATTACAAAACTAGACTCAATCCCGGAAAGAAAAAAAGAAAAAGAAAAAATAGAAGAACAATTAAGTCAGAACACACACACACACACGTACATACTCACCCAGCACCAGCAGCAGCAGCAGCAGCAGCAGTTTCCCCAGCAGTGTCCAGACAGGAAATGATTGCAAACTCCTGTAATTCTGCCAATATATATACACCAGCCCGGCCTACCCTGCCACCTGTCCACCCTGCCACTGCCATTACTACTACTACTACTACTACTACTACACTGCCTCACCTCTAACCTAACCCAACCTTTACCCTCTACTACTACTACTACTACTATTACTGTTCTTGTTATTATCACATTTTTTAACTTGTAACCTACTTCTCTCTCTGTCTATACGGCTACTATTACTACTACTACATCTTTCTACTATTACTACTACTACTAAAACTACATCTTTTTACTATTACTACTACTACAACTACATCATTCTACTATTACTACTTCATCTTTTACTTATTCTACTTCTCTCCTCCCACTACTACTATTACTACCACATTCTTAACTTGTAACCTGCTTCCCTCTCTTTCTACTACTACTACTAATTCTCCCTCTCTCCTCCTACTACTACTATTATTGTTATTACCACATCCTTAACTTGTCACGTCCCTACTTACAGATTCTTAAGTAGGCAGTGTTTTTCTTAGATGGATTTCTTGTCTTAAAATTAATCTTAACTTCCTGAAATGGGTGTTGTACTTAAGTCATTGTTTCATCACCACTTAATTAGAAGTTGGTGATGACATGATGGTTAATATACATCACTAATTTAAGGTTAAGATGAGTTTTTAAGATTAGATATTTGTCTTAGTTGCATAATTGAGTGTTAATATAGGTTTTGTTTCATACTATTACTACTACTACTACTACTACTATTACTTGTTCTTCTTTTTATTAGTTTTATTATCTGTTCTTATTGTTCTTGTTCTTCCTCTTCTTGTTTTTTCTTCTTCTCCTCTTCCTGCTCCTCCTCCTCCTCCTCCATTACCACCACCACCACCACCACCACTATTATGAGGGAATAAATAATAACCATAATTACTCGTTAGTATTATTCTAGTTCACAATGATTCCTTTATTTATTCATTCATTTATTTTATCATTTATTTGGCAATGAAGCTTGGCAATGATGGAAACAAATGACAAAATGATAAATAAAAGGCAATGGTAATAATAATGGGAAAAAGGTAGCAATCTTAATATTAACAATGATAATAATAATAATAATGATGACAATAATTATAATAATGGCAGTAACAATGACTTCTATAAATATAAGCGTAATAAAAAGAGCAACAACAACAACAACACTAACTACTACTACTACTATCACTACTACTACTACTATTACTACTACTACTACCACTCATCTGGATCTACTACTCTATGTGGCTCTGGGTCTTCTTCTAAGTCAGGTCTTCCTTCCTCTTCCCCCTCCTCCTCCTCCTCCTCCTCTTCCTCCTTCCCAAACACCTCCAGTCTTTTAAATCTGCAAGGAAAAGAGAGAGAGTTACATTATGTTTTTATCTATTTATTTTATTTTACTTTAAATCATTATCTATTTCTATCTATTTATTTGTTTATTTTGTCATAGGTTCTTGATATGTTATTGTTTTTTTGTTCTTATTTTTACATGTCATTTATCTATATATTTATTTGTTTATTTGTCAATCTATATTTTAATTTCAATGTCTCTGTATCATTTTTTTTTTTATTTGAGATTGGGAAGATGACCAAGGACAACAAAAACAAGAAAAATAAAAAAAACCCACTAATTTGCCAGTTCCCTGATAGCTCTAAATCTACCTATCCACACACACACACACATACACTCCCTTTTTTTCTAAGCTCCCTGATCTGTCTATCTATCTATTTACTTGCTGATCTGTACATTAATACCCCTATCTATCTGTCAGCCTGTCTATTTATCTATCTATCTATCTATCTATTTATCTGTCTGTCAGTCTATCCACACACACACACAAACACACACACACACACCTCTTTCTAAGCTCCACAATCAGGGCCCTTCTCTCCCTCCTCGTCACACCCTTCCACAGGTCCACCCGCCCCAGCACCCTCAGGTCCGTGGTGCCCTTGAGGATGGCCCTGATGGTGGCACAGCTTAGGGTCGCCTCAGGTCCAGTCACCCCAATGCGTAGCTCCTCCAGGTGGCGAAGGTTGTTGTGGTGTAGGGCGGAGATTAACTGAGGGAGAGATGGTGGTGGTGGTGAGAGAGAAGTGGTGGTGAGGGAAGAAGAGGAGGATTGAGAGAGAAAAGATAGGAGAGAAAGAGATTAGCTGAGAGAGAGAGAGAGGTGGTGGTGGTGGTGAGGAAGAGAGAGAGAGGTGATGGTGGTGGTGGTGAGGGAAGAAGAGAAGGAGGAGGATTGAGAGAGTAAAGATGGGAGAGAAAGAAAGGAAGGGAGTGGTGGTGGTGGTGGTGAGGAAAGAAGAGGAGGAGGAGGATGGAGAGAGATAAAGATGGGAGAGAAAGAGAGGAAGGAAGAGGACAGAGAATGGAGGAGGAAGATGAGAGATGGTGAGAAGAAAGAGAGGAAGAGAAGAGAAGAGAAAATGAAGAAGGAAGAAGAATAGATAGAGAGGGAGAAAATATAGGAGGGAAAGAGAGGAAGGAAGAAAAGAGAGAATGGAGAAAGAGGAATGATAGTGAGGTAGGAAAAGAAAAGAGGAGAGAAGAGGAAATAGAAAGAAGAAAAGAAGGAGGAGGAGGAGAAAAAAAGAGGAGGAACAGTAAGGAAAGAAGGAACAGAACAAAAAATAGAGGAGAAAAACAGGAGAAGGAGAAGGAGATAGAAGAAAAAGGAAATAAACAAAGAAAAAACAGAAGAAAAACAAAACAAAACAAAACAAAACAAAACAAAAAATAACAATAACAATAATAAACACACACACACATACAAACAAAACAAAACAAAAAAAATCAACAAAAAAACAGAACAACACCCCAAAAAAACACCAAAAAACAACACACACACTCTCTCTCTCTCTCTCTCTCTCTCACCGTGTCCTCCTCAGCAGTAGTGGTATACAGAGTGAGTCTTCTCAGTCCCTCACACCAGCCCAGCATCACATCAAGCTGGCTGTGAAGTCCCTGCTGCCGCTGTGGGGTCAGGTCAGGTCAGGTTAGGTTAGGTACTGATAAGATTGTATGTTGAATGTTAGTAGGAGGAGGAGGTGGAGGAGGAGGAGGAGGAGGAGGAGGAGGAGGAGGAGGAGGAGGAAAAGGAAGAAGAAGAGCAAGAGGAAGAGGAAGAGGAGGAGGAGGAAAAGGGAAAGGAAAAGGAAGAGGAGGAGGAGGAAGAAAAAGGAAAGGAAAAGGAAGAGGAGGATGAGGAGGAGGAACAAAAGGAAAAGGAAAAGGAAAAGGAAGAGGAAGAGGAGGAGGAGGAGAACAAAAAACAAGAATAACAAAAAAGAAAGAAAGAAATTAGTGTTTATATATATCATTCATATGGCATAAATATATAAAATAATAACCACCACTACTACAACTACTACTATTACTACAACTACTACTACTACAACTACTACCCACCTGCCACCTGCCAAAGTCCCCCACAAACAGGTCACCCTCATATTCCAGGGAGAGAAGGTCACTGAACACCCGTCCCCCGTCCCAGGGCACCGCGTCGCACCTCACCCCCTGCCGTGGCGTCACCCGCAGGTGTGTGAGGCGGGGGAAGCAGATACCCAGCGCCCCCAGGTGTGCCCCGTCCACCTGCGATGTCTCGGATAGCGTGATCTCCTTGACCTGTGAGAGAGAGAGAGAGAGAGAGAGAGAAAAAGAGAGAGAGAATTAGTTTTGGGGTATATTTTTTGTGTTTCTTTAAAAAATATTGGGGTTTAATTTTTTGTGTTTCCTTAAAAAATATTGGGGTTTAATTTTTGTGTTTCCTTAAAAAATATTGGGGTATATTTTTGTGTTGCCTTAAAAAATATTGGGGTATAATTTTGTGTTTCCTTAAAAAATATTGGGGTATAATTTTTTGTGTTTCCTTAAAAAATATTGGGGTTTAATTTTGTGTTTCTTAAAAAATATTGGGGTATAATTTTTTGTGTTTCCTTAATTAAAAAATATTGGGGTTTAATTTTGTGTTTCCTTAAAAAATATTGGGGTATAATTTTTTGTGTTTCCTTGATTAAAAAATATTGGGGTTTAATTTTTGTGTTTCCTTAAAAAATATTGGGGTATAATTTTTTTGTGTTTCCTTAAAAAATATTGGGGTATAATTTTTGTGTTTCCTTAAAAAATATTGGGGTTTAATTTTGTGTTTCCTTAAAAAATATTGGGGTTTAATTTTGTGTTTCCTTAATTAAAAAATATTGGGGTATAATTTTGTGTTTCCTTAAAAAATATTGGGGTATAATTTTTTGTGTTTCCTTAAAAAATATTGGGGTATAACTTTTGTGTTTCCTTAAAAATATTGGGGTATAATATTTGTTGCCTTAAAAAATATTGGGGTTTAATTTTGTGTTTCCTTAATTAAAAAATATTGGGGTATAATTTTGTGTTTCCTTAATTAAAAAATATTGGGGTATAATTTTGTGTTTCCTTAAAAAATATTGGGGTATAATATTTGTTGCCTTAAAAAATATTGGGGTTTAATTTTGTGTTTCCTTAAAAAATATTGGGGTATAATTTTGTGTTTCCTTCAAAAATATTGGGGTATAATTTTGTGTTTCCTTAAAAAATATTAATCGTTTTTCTAACCTCACACAAGCACACACACCCCCAAACCTCCCCTTTCTTAACCCCTACCTTCCTCCCCCCCTAAACCCCCCACATACCTGTCTACTTAGCGGCATGGGGTCATCGTTCACCCTAACACGCGCAGAGTACACACACCACTGCAGCCCACACAGGTACACAGCCTCCAGGTTCCTCAGGGTCCCTATCTCCTGCAGTAGGGGCCGCAGGATGGACGCAGGACACCCCCACACCGCCACTCGCTCCAGCTCGGGGCACGCCACGCACGCCACCCCTGCCAGGTCTGCCGCGGACGCCCCATGGGAACCCGAGATGGTGTAGGTGGTGCGCGGGAGGACGGGTGATGACAGCTTGCGGTTGTTGTCCAGCCCCATTATTGCCATGATCTGTGGGGTGCGTTAGATTAGGTTAGGTTAGGTTAGTGGGTGTGTGCGTGTGGAAGAAATAAGTAAATAGATAAAGGAAATACCTAAGAAAATACAAAAGAAAATATAAGAAAACATACATACACACACACTTGGTGATAGATGGGTGGATTAAATAGATAGATGGGTGACTGATAGGTGGATTAAATAGATGGGTGAGTGGATGGATGAATAGAAATGTGGATAACTGTATGAGCAGCAGATGAACTTTCAACTTTTTAAATATTTTCTTTACCTTATACAAGAAACAAACACACACACACACACATTCTACCTTACATTTCCTTTACCTTACCAAACAAACACACAGAAACAGACAAAAAAAAACACAAAAACAGACCAAAAACACACACAAACACACAAAAAACACACAAAAACAAACAAAAAAACACACAAAAAACAGACAAAAAAACACAAACAGACAAAACACAGAAACAAACAAAAAAACACAAAAACAGACAAAAAACACAAAAACACACACAAACACACAAAAAACACACAAAAAACACAAACAAACTCACCTGCAAATCAACCATCCGTCTCGTACAAGCACCCACACTCCACTCCCCCACACGCCTAATGAAACCATCAATTCCCCCACTACACCCGCACCCATTGGGATCATAGACTATTGCCTCGAGTCTTCTGAAGGGAGTGGGGCCCTTCAGAAGCCCCTCAACGCCCTTAATGGTGATGGGGGTGAGGTTGAGGTTGAGGTGGGTGAGGTGGGGCAGGTCCTGGAGGGGCGGCAAGCAGGGGTCTGACACGTTGCTGTTCTTCAGGTCCAGTTCGGTGAGAAGTGGGCAGCTCTGCACTAAACTCTCGAGGAATCTTGTCATTTCTGTCTGTAAAGTTTAGGTTAAGTTAGGTTAGGTTAAGTAAGGTTAGGTTAGGTTAGGTTAGGTTTATGTAAGGTTATATTGGGGTAAGTGAAGTTTGTGTAAGGTTAAATTAGGTTATGTGAGGTTAATTAGGTTAGGTTAGGTTTATGTAAGGTTAAATTAGGTTAGGTAAGGTTAAGTTAGGTGAGGTATTGTTAAATTAGATTAGGTTAAGTTAGGTAAGGTGAAATTAGGTTAGGTATGAAGTTAGGTTAGAAAAGGTTAGGTTAGTTAAATTACCTTCACCTTCTTGCATAAATAGAGAGAAAAAAACATAATTCTAACCCCTCTCTACTTCCTCCACCCCCTCTCACCCCCACCCACACCCACACAAACACACAGACACGTACACACACACACACACACACACATACCTGGACAAAGTAAAGGTACCGCAGCTGTAGTCGCCTCAGTCTGGTCATGTTGTTGAGTGCCGCTTTGAGAGTGCCGAGTGGCCCCACCTGTGTCTTCCACTCTGCCTTTCCCCGGCTCTCAAACACCGCCAGGCCACGCGCTGCTGAGAGGGCCGCCAGGTACCTCTCCGGCCGCCGTGTGGGGAAGCTGTACCTATGGGGGGGGGGGTTAGGTTAGGTTAGGTATGTGTTTGAGAGGTACACACACATACATACACACATACATATGATCTACACGTGTTACTGGTGCTTTTTAATTGGGTTTTCATGGTATTGGCCGTTTGGGAGGTTTAATAAGTATTCGGTATTAACAAAACACACACACACTTATAAACTTTAATTAAGAAGCTATTGGGATTTTCAAAGTAGTTTTTCATTGAAGTTAAACAAATCATATCTTACAAACACACACACACACACACACACACACACACACACACACAAAGACACACACACACAGACAGACAGACAGACAGACAGGCACTCACCTATCCACATGAAGAGAATGTGCCGTGGGGACCAGCAGAACCAGTGCCACATCATCCAGCAAGTCCAGCAGTGCCTCTGAGTGACACCGCCTTGCCACCTCCTCCAGTGCCGGTGCCAGGGATTGCAGGAGGGGGGCACGGCACACAGGCGGCACCCATCCTAACCTCTCCAGCACAGTGGCAGCATGGGGTGGCACTCCTCTCCCCCGCCCCCCTAACCTACTCAAACTGCGAATCTGGCGCCGCAAATACTTGGTGACGACGTGCAGTGCCAGGCCGGTCAAGGGTGGCAGTCCACAGGGCCGTGTGTTGCTGCAGAGGGCCATGGCACTCACTGACACTCACTCACACACTCAGTCAACCAGTTAGTTAGGTTAAGTTCATACACACTTTTTCTCCCTCTGTCTTAAATCAGTTATATACACAAACTCTTCCTTACTTTCAATTACACTCTCTCTCTCACTATCATATGCACTAACACACATACACACATATGTACACAATTCTATACGTAAGTGTTTGTACTGATCATCTTTGTCTTAAAAGTGTGCATATAATTATTGAAGTCTTTTATTTTTTCATTTGTTGTCTTTCTTCTCTCACTTGTATTGTTTCCCTTTTCTTCCTTCATATATTGTACTTGTTTCTTCACTTCCTTTCCTGTTTTCCTTCTTTCTTTAGTTTTCTTTCATTCTTCCTGTGTTATGTTAGTTGTACCTTTACGTCTCTATCTGTTATTCCTTTCTCCTTTTGTTCCTCTCTTTCATTAATTCATTTATTTATCTATCAATTATCCGGTACTCTATTTCCGTTCATTTACTCACTTCTGGCTACTAACCATCAGTTTTTGGTTTGTTTGTTTGTTTTAGTTTAAGTTCCTTTCACCGTTTCTCTTCCTGTCAAAATGAAAACATAAATAATATAAATTTTGCAGAATATGGGAAATTATTTTGAGTGTGCATGCATGTGTGTGTTCATGTGTTTGTGATTCCCTATATTTATCATTGTATCTCTATCTCCACTTCCTATTTCCAACCATGCACTACTCTAGTCTTCTAAACCTCACACTCTTAAACACACTCTAATATAACTTCAAAGGACACATTTATAAACCTTTACAAGTGTGTTAAGGTTGTTATTTCCAAAGCTGGTCATAATAAACTCACAAAATCATTAATTCTAGTCATTTCAAAACATCAAAAGATTACTTATCATTAGGTTCATCTTTTTCCATCTTTATCACAATTTCTCTTTCTACTTTACTGTCTTTACTTTTTGGTTATTCTAGAAATCAATCATTTATTCTTGTTTCATTAACATATTCCTCTTTTTTCATCTTTAATCACTGTTTTTCATCTTCAGTTCTATTTTCTCTCTATTCCAATCTGTTATTCTCTTTTTGCTGTTCTATCATTAATCATGTTCCTCTTTCTCCATCACCATTTTTCTTGTTCTATTTTCTAATTCCTTGTTTTACTGCTTCACCAATCAATCATTCATTTCTGCTCTCTTTTCCTCTCCCTTCCACATCCTTCCATCTCTCTCCCTTCCGCTATTTCTTCCTCTCCCTCTTCCGTTCTGCTCCACCTCTCCCTTCCACACCCTTCCGTTTCTCTCCTTTCCGCTATTTTTTCCTCCAACACTTCCTTCAACACATTCACAACTCTTCTATCAGCAAACGCATCAATCAAAACCCTTAGGTCACTTTCCAGCTGAGAAGTGGCACCCTTTGGCACTCCTTGACCTGACCTGTCCTCCTCCAGTCCCAGAACCTCTCTCTGGTACTGGCAAAAGGTCATAGTTGGCACCCTCTCAATGCCATGTTTTGCTAGCCAGTCTGTGCAGTGCCAGTTGTTTTTGGCACTGTTTTGGGCGTCTGGTGGGTGTGATGGGGTGAGAGAAATGGGGTGAGGAGGGGTGGAGGTGCCTAAGGGGGAGGAAGGGGTGATTTTTGAAGATGGGGTGAGGGAAGGAGTGTTAGTATGGGTGACTGTGGGGGTGTCAGTGGTGTGCATTGGGGTGAGTGGGGTGTCTGTTGGGGTGATTTGGGTGAGGGGAGGTGCCAGAGCCAGTACCTTCTCCCTCAGCAGTGCCAACAGGTCAGGTGAGGTCATGGTGGCCAAGTCAAGCATATTAGGATTAAAAACTGACTTGAGGAGGTCAACAGAGGTGACACCTTGACACAAACTGGCCACAGAGTACATGACCAGTGCCTCCTTGACCCTCTCAGCACTGTCCCCCGGCACCTCCAGCCAGGTGTTGACACTCACGGCCAGGTCAAGGTTCTCAACAGAGTGCCACCAGTGCCTCGGGACAAAAAGAGTGTCGCCGGGGTGCAGGGTGACCACGTAAGGTGAGGCACTGGCAAGTTTAGGGTGGCACTGCAGGCTGGGACGTGGAAACCCAACATTGCTGTAGATGCTGGATTCCTCGTACGGAATACGAGTGGCACTGAGCAGCCGGGACTGGCACTCAGGGAAAAGCACCCAGCGCTTCCTGCCAAACACTTGTACTATGAGGTTACACCCGTAGGTGTCAATGTGGCACGGCGTGTTGGCACCAGCCGAGCCAATCCAGAGAGTGCTGGCACTCACACCCCGCTCAGGGAACCCCAGGACACCCCAGTCCATGGCACCTTCCAGACGGCACTCCCCTGCCAGCTCCCTGAGGTAATAGTAGTCAAAGTATGCCCAGTGTGTGGCACTCTTCACCTCAGTGCCGCTGGTAGTGGTGCAGGACGTGGCACCGCTCACCCATTCCAGAAAGTCCTGGAATGTCATAGTGGCCTTCTGGCACTCACTCTCCCACTGCGGTGCCGACAGTGCCTGGCCAGTGCTGACACGCTCCCCAACACGGAAATCTAGCTCTTGCTTGCCAAATATCTCCCCCCACTTGTCAATACTCCACCCAAGACACCCCCACCCTGCCACCCCATCCCCCCTACCAGCCCCTCCCCCCACATACCCCCTAAGCACCACTGGCTCACTAAGGTGCTGCAGGATGCCTTGCCTCAGCTCTCCCGGCGGTGCCAGGCTTATCTGCCCCTTGCGGCACTGTCTCTTGGCACTGGGCTGGCCACTGTCTCTGCTGTCTGATGATTGGCACTGCTCTGCTCTTTCATCCATCAGCCTGGAAGTGCCAGGGTGTCAGTAGTGGTTGTGGCACTCATGGTCATCAGGTTAAGTTAGAGAGGACAACCCAGTAAGTTAGGTCCACAAGGTGATATTTTAGTGATATCTATTCCCCCCCCCCCAAAGTTAAAAATCATTACTACATTTCCATTTTTTTTCAGGCTAAATTTCCATAGTTTTATCCATTCCTCACCAAAACACGCCCCTCCTACCCCAAACCACACACACCATCACCACCACCACCACCACTGACCTCAGGTGTGCTGTGGCAGGCTGGGGAGGCACAACATTACACAATATCATAAGCCTAACTATAAGCCTAATATTTGATCATGCGCTGTCGTCTTATTTTCACTGTCTTTTTTTTCTACCTCGCGTCTTTTCCACTATTTACAGTCTGTCTGTCTATAATCCCATTGTTTGTCTATCTGTACGTCTTAAACTGTCTGGTGTTCCCATGTCAGTCAGTCTGTCTGTACCAAACTTAATCCTCACCCCAGCAACACATTACAATTAAGTGCCAATGAGTGCCTACCTCTATATGCCTCTAGGTGCGGGTTGAGTGGCACTGGTGGGGCGTGGGTGGGGTGTGGCATGCAGTGTGCGGGCGTGGTGGTGGTGGAGGTGGTGGTGGAGCGGCACTCTCTCACTCTCTCTCACACCGTCAGCTGCGGGTTTGTTTACATTTGCGCCGAGTCGCCTTTGTGTTCCCGCCCCGATGACGCAACACACACACGCACACACACACACACACACACACACACTATTTTCATTATTATTAGTATCATCATTATTGTTATAAGTCGCAGTAGTAGTAATGAACCAGAAGATTAGGTTATTATGAATTGTTAAGCTCTTCGTGTCTGGAGGTTGTACTGACAATGATAAATTTACCTGTTAGCTAATAATTTAAAGTACCAATGCAAATCCTTACAGTATAATGTGGTAAATGGTGGTACATTACATTATCCTGTTAGAAATCGCGGTATTTGTCGATATTATACAGAAAGCCACGGTCATATACAAGGATTATTAGATTCTTGTAATATCCTTGGTCACACTTCTCCAATGAAACACCTGCATTACCAACCAGCGCAACTCAAAACACTACACATCTTCCAAGAACTGAAAACCCGCTTTTTTTTACGAATAAGGACAGAAACACGTAAAGTATGGAGGAAAAACTATTATCATGACCTCACCAAGGAATAAATCTTAAAACTCCTCCATCTAACTCCTATGCTCATGTAGCTTTTGTTAGGGGTAGTGGTAATAGTTCTAGGTTATGTTTCCATCTTGACCACAGCGCTCCGTCCGTCTATAGAATGATGTGTAATATATCATCTCCCATGGACTGAGGTCACGGTGACGGTAGAGTCTGGTGGTGTGGGGATGCAGACTCTTCCCCGCTCCCCCCACGCCGCCACTGAAAACCCCATAAATCTGCACTTCGTTTCCATCGCAAATCATTACGCCCCACCCCCCTTCCCTCATAAAACATGGTCCATTCCTCTCTGCATTGCGATGAGAACGAAAACAAGGAATACCAAACAGACCAAAATATACCAAAAGACAAGTTTCGTTATCACAAAGTACAGCACAAGTAATAGTCCACAATTTGGATTATTACTCCTGTGAAAAGCAATCGCCACTACTGCTGACAACCGCTAATTTAACCAAACCTAATTCTAACTTCAACTAAACTCTATCCTAACCTCAGTAACGTGAAATGGTTGAAGTGATACGTACCGGTAGCCAGAACACCCTACTCGAACCACTACTGTCCACAGACTGACCCTCGAAATGTGCAGGTGCTACAACTACTGGGTTTCCTCGACACAGCGCTTTGATTGGCTACATTTATTCTGTATTATTTCTATTGGCCAGCAGAGTCAGCGTGTTCAAACAAGAGAACCAATCACAGCGATTCATTTTGCGCTGCGCCAACACCTGACCACTATCCAGGACTGTTTCC
The DNA here is from genome assembly GCA_020233015.1 of Callinectes sapidus. NCBI lineage: Eukaryota > Metazoa > Arthropoda > Malacostraca > Decapoda > Portunidae > Callinectes > Callinectes sapidus. The sequence goes on from JAHFWG010000945.1 coordinate 17,581, forward strand.
CGGCCCACGTTTCTCCCTGATCGCGGGAAAATTTGGGTTTCTGCTGTTTTTAGAGGGCAGTTTTGGTTCTGGTTGACTGATCTAAGAGCTCGTTATGCCACAAACCAAGTGAAGGCTTCAGGTTTCCTTGGATTGCGTCAACTCCCTCAAAAAATTAATCGTTTAGGCTCCACCCACTGACCTCCCCTGTACCCTGTCCCTCCCCGTGATCAGAGGACACCGCGTGACATGTCTCCCTCTCCCCCACCACCCGCCCCTGTCTGGGTGTGACCCTTCTCCGTTTGTTTGTTTGTTTTCATCCTTTGTATCGTTTTCTCCATTCACATAGAAGATATATGATAGCTACACTCCGTAATCTTTCTTTACATCCTCCTACTCTGCTCCTTCACATTATATAGGTAGACAAAAGCGAAGTTTTAGTATTGAAAGGAATGGAATATTAGATTTTGCAAAGGTATAAGGTATAGTAGCGGCGTTGAGGGTGGTGGTGGTGGTGATGGAAGCAGGGAGGGAGACAGAGGGGGTTAACTAAATATCACACCTGTGGGACTTGACCTCACCTTGACCCGAGGGGAAGATGGGTGAGGTCGTCACCTGACTGGACTACACACACACACACACTCGGCTTTCCTCTCATCGTTCCCTTTCTCCCCTTCCCCAACCTCTCTCTTTCAACACCCTGTACGTCCACGTATTCCTGAAGAGAAATAGCATATGTTGGTACACTTCACTCCCAACACAAGAAATATTGTCACGGTTTACTGAAGATATATCATGTGTGCATACTGATGATAAAAGGAGTATCTACGTTGATAATGTTGTATATATAGGACTGTAAGTGTAAGTCAGACAGATAGAACAAACTCAATAACGTAGTACATAGATGTCACCATTATCTTTTGTCGTTGAAGTATTATATAGCCATACCTCCCTTGACTGGCTTCCCCCTCCCACACACACACACACACATACAAAAAATAAATAAATAAAATAATAAGAATAATAATAATAAATATAAATAAAATAAATAAATCAAATTGTCGGACTCCTTCTGAGGTGGGAGTAGGCGGGTACCCACTACGCGACCTGGCAACGCTGACCCACGTGTTCCTCTGACCACTCCCTTCATCAGTGTGGTAACACCCCACCCCCTCCTCCTCCCCGCAATACTAGTTAATCTATGAGGCATTTGAGGGAAAAAAGTTTGATAAGCAATCTGTGACGGGAATGTAAGGGTTCAAATGACTCGCAATGACAAGCTCTACGATGAGAAAAGCAAGAAAACCCTATGTTGAGTTTGGTGTAATAATTATCACCAGCTTGGGCTCCCTACACAGCCTGGTTAGAATAGGTGTCAACCTCCTTCCTTATTCCGGTTACCATGGATTTGTTTTGTAATAATAAATGATGCACTGATATTTTATAATCATTAACGTGTATATTTAGTCTTTAAAATACATAATATACATAGAACACCAGCATCCCTTCTAAGGATTCTATAGTGTAAGTACATTTGTGTAATACAGCCTCCTATACAACACAAACACACACACACATTACTGAAAATTGAGACTCGGGCAGGTAAATAATGTCATAGTTATGTACATTTTCTCAGCATTTCCATGTGAAACAGACTAAGAAATCCACAAACACACAAACACACACACAAGGTTAGTCATCAGCAAACCTGCCACTTAGTTCATGAGCCTGTCTTGTCCACACACCAAACTTATGATGATGTGTGGAGAGCAGCAGTACTGTAAACACAAACTCCCTCCCTCCAGAACATACAATTATTCACCTCAATGTACTAATTGCACATTTGACCAGATGCTCTCTCTCAGTAAATAATTTCCCACACTCCAGGCACCGACACACATCTCCACAGTGCCTGGAGTGTGGGAACAGATGTACTGAAACAACTCTCTCTCTCTCTCCAATGCTGCCCTGCTGTAATAATAATAATAATAATAATAATAATAATATAAAACCAAACAAACAAATAAAATACAAATATGCAGTGTCTTAGCCTAACCTCTTAACACAAGGACACACACACACACACACACACACACACACCAAACAAACGCCTCAGTGGACCAGATGACTGTTCTCAGCAAATAAGAACCCACACTCCAGGCACTGACACTATCTCCACAGTGCCTGGAGTGTGGGAAACAGATCTACTGAATATTCTCTCTCCACTGTTGACGTGCTAGAAAAAAAACACCACCAAACAAAAGAAAGAAAACTAAGATAAAGAAACTAATAAAATACAAAGATAGAGTGCCTCACAGTATCCCTAACTTCTTGAACATGAGAACACACACACACACACACACACACACACACCTCACTGCTGCATTGGAACGGTGACTCTTCTCAGCAAATAAGAACCCACACTCCAGGCACTGACACAGATGCCACAGTGCCTGGAGTGTGGGAAACAGATCTACTGAAGCAACTTTCTCCACTGATCACCTACTGAGACGGGAAATAGAAAATAAAACAAAAAATAAATAAAAATAAATGAATCAGCAAAGCAATAAAATACAAAGATGAATAAAAAATCAATAAATAAATCAGCAAACCCATAAAATACAGATAAAATGGCTAGCTAATATTGTTAACCTCTCCAACATGAGACACAAGATGACTGTTCTCGGCAAATAAGAACCCACACTCCAGGCACTGACACAGGTGCCACAGTGCCTGGAGTGTGGGAAACAGATCTACTGAAAAAACCCTCTCCACTGATCACCTACTGGAAAAAAACAAAAATAAAACTATAAATAAAATACAATGATACAGTGCCTTGCTAGTGTCCTTCACCCCTTCAGTAGTGGGACACATCCTCACTGAGTGTTGGGTGTGGTTACATGATTCTATTGACATTAGCAAGGGTCTATAGAGGTCAGAAGATTAATGGCCAGTCTGTATTATCTTAAATACCCACATGATGTTTCTGAAGCTGTATAAAATTATAAAAAAATATGCATAGGATATAAAAATGTGTCCCAGAACTGAAAGGGATTAATTTCTTGAGCACACAGAGACACACACACACACACACACACACACATGCCTCACTACTGTGTTGGACCAGATGCTCTCTCTCAGTAAATAATTTCCCACACTCCAGGCACCGACACACATCTCCACAGTGCCTGGAGTGTGGGAACAGATGTACTGAAACAACTCTCACCCGCTGTAATAATGACAATAATAATAATACAATAAAAAACCTGATAAACAAATAAAAATACAAATATACAGTGCCTTGGCTTGACCTCTTAACACGAAGACACACACACACACACACACACACGTCTTGTACATCAAAAGTGTCACCGTTGTGTTGGACCAGATGACTTTTCTCAGCAAATAAGTTTCCACACTCCAGGCACTGACACAGATGCCACAGTGCCTGGAGTGTGGAAAGCAGATCTACTGAAAATCCTCTCTCCACTGCTGACCTGCTGGAAAAAGACAAACAAAAAGAAAGAAAACAGATAAAAAAGTGTTATGTTTATTTTATTGGTTCACCCGAGATAAAAGCAAAACAGTAGATTATCATTGAAGTAAAAGGCATTCTCTATTCCTCAGATCTTTCCATTAGTTAAATACTCCCTGAAGAACAAGTCAGGAAAGTAGAGATGAATTACCCTCATCTTCAAAAAGTAATGTCCACAGAAAACAATGAGGAATGATAGAATGTACTGTACTAATATATACCTCTCCCATATCTTGTGTTGTGTTGTGTCGAGTGTTACTTAATATTCTCTCTCTGGCACATCATACACCTTCCCTGGTCTCTTCCCAGTGGTGGTGGTGGTGGCGGTGGTGGTGGTGGTCCCTGTGGTGTTGGTGATATTTCTCAGCAAAAACTTTTTCCCACACTCAGGCACTGAAACACTCCACAGTGCCTGGAGTGTGGGAAAAATGACTTACTGAGGCCACTCTCTTCACCGCTGACCTGCTGAACAAACAGAACAAACAATATAATGGCAATAAATAAAGCAGCGACACAGTATTATAATATTTCACTGTGAACAATATGGTTTTTTTTAGCTTTCTTACCACATCGCTCCTCATTAAGAGCAATTTGAACTCAACAAACAACTATAAATAGCAAAGGAAGGAAAAACTAGCAAAAACTGACCCAAGCTTAGGTTAGGTTATGTTCAGATTAGGTTAGGAGAAAAGCAACACTATACATACAGAGAGAGAGAGAGAGAGAGAGAGAGAGAGAGAGAGAGAGAGAGAGAGAGAGAGAGAGAGAGAGAGAGAGAGAGTGGGGGGGGGGGGGCACACCGTACAAGCCACCCGTCACTACACCCAACAAAGCCAGCCTAACAACAATCTACACCCCCCGCCCCCCCTTGCATACATAACACACCCAAGACACCCACACACCACAGAATACCCACACTAACCCACACAAAGCGAATACCCACACCACTACCCCACCTACCCACCTCTCTCTCTCTCTCTCTCCTCTCTCACTCACCACAGCAAACACTACTCACAACTAAATGAACAATAAATACCTTAGGAAAACACATGCAGGTCCTCGCGGCGGTAAATTAAGGTTGTGGGTGAGAAAAAGGGAATAATATGACAGTCTCTCACCCGCCGGTCTTCCACCCCGCCAGCTGCCACCACGAGGGAGGGGGAGAGAGAAGTGGTGAGAAGCTTGAACGTGGAATAGCATTTTCTTGTTCCCGGCCTTCCCATTGCTAATTTGTGTCAGAAAAGTGATGTGGGAAATTTATACTGTCTTTTTATATCATTTAATACTTGTATCTACTTCCCCATATGTTTTTTTACTTTCATTTACTTTGTTCATTCTTTCTGTTTCCTCCACCACTATGCCTAATAAAAACGGATATAGTATGTAAAAATTAATATAAGCTCGTTTTATTGTGGTTTTCTACTTAAATTCTTGTTATATTTGTATGTACACTAATTAATGTATACTCGAATGCTACCCAGTCACTCAGCACATGGCGGCATTAGGAGTGTTGGCGGGAAATTCAAATACATCCCTTTAGGTCTCAAATACTTAAATAAATGGTTCGGTGCGGTTCTAATTGTTGTAAAGGGATTGTTCTTTCTCTTACCACTAATATGATAACTCCAACCATATACTATCCCCTAACCAAATCAGTTATTTTCTCTTACCATTTATTACACTTATACCACTTAGTTATTCTTTCTCTTACCACTAATATGATAACTCCAAACCATACACTCACCCTTAACCAAATCAGTTATTCTCTCTCTTACCATTTATTTACTTACTTACTTACCTTACTTACTTAATTACTTACCCATTATTCTCTCTCTTACCATTTATTACACTTATACCACTTACCACCACAGCCTCTTACTTATTCTTTCTCTTACCACTAATATGACTACTACAAAACCATACACTCACTCTAACCAAATCTCTTAGTAACACCAGTAACACCCAACATTACCATACTTCTCTCTTCTTACCTCCCCCTCTACCTCTGGGCAGCAACACCACATACACCAATACTACAATATTCCTATCACTTCAACACACATCCAAGAATCCTATGAGAACTTTTACTTAGAGAAATATTAAGCTTATCTAACCTGAACCATTAAAAACTTGCACATACTTGAAAGAAACTCATAAACTTGAACTAAAACCTACTTAAACTTGGACTAAACTTCCCCAAAACAAATTATTAAACTAAACTGAGACTTAAGCTTAATTTTCCATAACTTCACAACACAACTAACTCAATTTCCCTTCCTTCAACTTAAAACACTATTGAATATACCAAATTAATTAGTTTCCATGTAAATATGAGCCCTAAACAAGTAAATACAAGAGGGAAAACTAACTTAGAAGAAAAAATACATAAATACTCTTCAAATCCATAAGTTTATTGGTCACAGATTGAAAAAAAATGAAGAAAAAAATAAAAAAACAACTTTCTTAACTTTTTTTTCCTTATTTCCCAGTTATTTTCTTCCTTTGAACTTCTTTTTCTTGTTGTTGTTGTTATTGTTCTTGTTCTTGATGCGGTTTCTGACCCCCATACTCTCCTCCTCATCATCATCATCAGCTCCTCTCTTCTTCCCTCTCTTCCCTCCCTTCTCGTCCAGCCGCGCCATCTCCTGTGAGGGTTGGGAGAGGGGTGAGTGGGGAGAGGAGAGAGGGGAGAGAGAGAGAGAGAGAGAGAGAGAGAGGGAGAAGGGAGAAAAGAGAAAGAAGGGAGAGGGGTGAAAAATATGAAAAAAAGTAAACAAACAAAATAACAGTAAAAAAACAAGAAAATATGCACAAAAACACTCATAATCTAAGCAAATTTCTCTGTATAAACAATAAAAAGGGAGAAAAGAGAAGGAAGAAAGGAGAGGGGTGAAAAAACACGAAAAATGAAGTAAACACAAACAAATAAGCATAAAAAGCAAGGAAACACACAAAAAACGCTCATAATCTCAACCAATTTCTCTCTACAAAAAATATAAAAGATAACAAAAATAAAACATAAATAGATAGATAACAAAAATAAATAGATAACAAAAAATAAGAATGAAAACAAACCTTAACAAAAAAAAAAAAAAAAAAAAAAAAGACGAAACAAAAAAGAGAAAGACGAAACAAAAACAAAAACAAAAACAAAAAAGAGAAAGACAAAATGAACACCGTAAACTCACAATCTTGGCAAATCTCTCAGCCTCAGCTACTCGTTCCTCCAGCACCATCACCTCCTCCTTCACTGCCGCGTACACCTCCAGGCGGGTGTTGAGCAGCTCCTCGATCCTCTGGTACACCTCCACCTCGTACTGAAGGGGTGTTGAGGAGGAGGAGGAAGGGGGGATCAGGGGAGGGGAGAGAAAGGAGGTTAGGTTAGTGGTGGTTTTGTGGTAAGTCTAGTTTTTGTTGGATTTATAGAAGGGAGGGAAGAAAAGAGAGAAGAAAAGGGGAAAGGAAAAAAGGAAATGGAAATAAAAGGAGGAAAGAAAGGAGGCAAAAAGAAAGAAGAAAAGAGAAAAGAGGAAAGAGGAAAGAAAACAAGAGGCTAAAGAAAAAGGTAAAATGTAAAGAGGAAAGAAAACATGAGGCAAAAAAGAAAAAAAAGAAAAGGAAGAGGAGGAAATTAAACAAAAGAAAAGGAAAAATAAAAACTTACCCTCACTCACACACACAAAAAAACTCATTAAACTTAACCACAACTAACCACAAACAAACTTAATTAACCACACACACACACACACACACACACACACACACACACACACACACACACACACACCACCACACCAAACCTAACCTAACCACACCCTGACCACCACACACACACACCACCACACCACACCTAACCTAACCACACCCTGACCACCACACACACACACACACACACACCACCACCACCACCACCCACCTGTGACACCAGCGTTATGGCCACCCCTGCCTTGCCAGCCCGAGCAGTGCGGCCAACTCTGTGTATGTAGTTCTTGCTGTGCATCGGAACGTCAAAATTGATCACGTAATCCACCGCAGGAATGTCCAAGCCTCTGCAGGGGAAGTGAGGGGAAATGGTGAGGGGAAATAGGGGAAAAGAAGGGGAAAAGTTAAGGAAAGTAAGGAAATAAGGAAAACTGATAAAAGAAACTGATAAATACACATAATAATGAAAACCACACAACCTGAGGAAAGAAAAGAGAATAATACCACTCACACACACACACACACAAACAAAAAAAACAAAGAGAATAAAATAATAAAAACAAGTAAAAACAACGTGAAAAAATACAAAAACAAACAAGAACAATAACAAAACAAAAAAACTAAACCAAAAAACACACAAAAACAAACCTGGAAGCAAATAAAAAACCCAACAAATTTGAACTTTTTCTCTAAACTTGAACTTAATAAACACATCCAACAAATAAAAAAACCAAGAAAATAAAAACAAACACATCCAACAAATAAAAAACCCACGAAAATAAAACAAACACCTCCAACAAATAAAAAACCCAAGAAAATAAAACAAACACATCCAACAAATAAAAAACCCACGAAAATAAAACACACACACACACACGCACACACACACACAACGAACCTGGAAGCAACATCAGTAGCCAGCAGTATCGACCTTTCCTTGGCCTTGAACTTGCTAAGGGCTCCCAGTCTCTTGTTCTGCGTCATCTTCCCATACAGAGGAATGGCAGTAAAGCCCAGATTCCTAAGCATGAGTGCCGTGCGGAGGGTGGAGAGCTGGGTGGCACAGAACACAATGACAGCCTGGTTGCCGATCTCGTTTAGAATGTGGATCAGGTAGAGGTGCTGTGGAGGAGGTGGAGGAGGAGGTGGTGGATTAAGGGTAGTGGTGGTGGTGGTTATATCTCAACCAAAAAATAGAAATAAAAAATACAAACAAATAAATAAAACACAAAGAAAAATTGAACCTTCCAACAAAAAATAAAAGCAAACAAGTAAACAAATGAACACACAAACAAGACAAAAAAATGCAACCTTTACACAAAAACAAAAAATAAAGAAATAAAACAAACAACCAGACAAAACTAACCTAACCTAACCTAACCTAACCTAACCCCTCACTCACCTTATGTTTACACGGCACAAACAACATGTACTGCTTCAGTTTGGACACCGTTTGGTACTTAGACGACACCTCCACCTTGACAGGATCCTTCAGGTGTGCCCGCTGCAGCTTGTTCACCTGCCGGGGGGGTGAGGGGGGGGGACAAGGTGAGCATGGCCTTATTAGGAGAGAGAGGGAGAGTGAGAAAGGGAGAAATTAAAGAAGTAAAATGATCAGGAAAGGGAGATAAATTTATTAGGGAGAGAGAGAGAAAGGAGAAAGGGAGAAGAGAGAGACAGGGAGATACCAAGAGTGTGTTAAGGGTGGCACTGTTAATAATGGCACTCCTAGAGGTGGCACTCCTAATATGGCAATAATAAAGAATATAGTAAGGAAATTCTGATGATGACGATAAAAGAGCCACTGAGAGAGGTGGCACTGTTATGAATGGCACTAATAGAGACAAAAGATGATGGAAGACAAAAAACAACAACAAAATAAAGAATGACACTGTTAAAAATAGGATCATTAGAGGTGGCACTAATACAAATAGCACAGTTAAGAATAGCACTGCTAATAGAAGCACAGTTATGGGTGGCACTATTAAAAATGGCACTAATAGACACAAAAAGAACATGGAAGACAAAAAATCAAACATAACAAAGAACAACACTGTAAAAATTATCCTCATTAGAGATGGCACTACTAATAGCAGCACAATTAGGGGCAGTAGAATTAAGGGTGGCACTGAGGCACCGTTCATGGCACCTTGCTGGTCATGGTGGCTGAGAAGAGCATAGTTCTCCTCTCTCTGGGCAGCTCCTTCAGGATCTTGTCCACCTCCTCCTCAAAGTCCAAGTTCAGGATGCGATCTGCCTCGTCCATCACCTGCCCAGGGGAATGAAGGGGAATGAGGGAAATGAAGGGAAATTAAGGGGAATGAGGGGAATGAAGGGAAAATGAAGGGAAATTAAGGGAAAATGAAAGGGGGGAAATGAAGAGAAAATGAAGGGAAAATGAAAGGAAATGAAGGAGGGAAATGAAGAGAAAATGAAGGAAAAATAAAGGAAAATGAAGGAGGGAAATGAAGAGAAAATGAAGGAAAAATGAAGAAAAAATGAATGGAATGAAGAGAAAATGAAGAAAATGAAGGAAAATGAAGATAAAATAATGGGGAATTAAAGGAAAACAAAGGTAAAATCGAAAATTGAAAAGAAAGAAAGGAAAAAAAGTGCATAATAAGAAAAAAAGATAATACAAGAAACAATGAAAACAACAATAAGAAAAACGCATAAAAACACCTCCCCTTTAAAATACAACAACAACAACAACAAAACCCTCAAGACACAACCCCACGAACCCACCAGATACTTAAGAGCCCTGAGGTTAAAGCCCTTAGTCTTCTGCAGGTGGTCCACGAGGCGGCCGGGGGTGGCGACGATGATGTGGGGACGCTTGGCTAACTCCACCGCCTGCTGAGTGATGTCCATGCCGCCCACCACCACCACGCACGTCACTCCCACCGCTCGGCCTGGGGGGGGGGGGGATGGTGTTTATGTGTGTGGTTTGTATGGTTTTTAATTTTTTTTGCAGGTTTTGCTTGTTTTTTTGCGAGTCTCAGTGTGTGTGGTGCATACATACATACATACATACATAGATACAGTGCTACCTCTTGATTCAAACTTAATTTGTTCTTTTTGGCTATTCAAATTACAAAAATTCAAATTAGGAAGCAATTTTCACCATTGAAATTAATGTAAAAACATTTAATGCATTCCAGTTTGTTTTAAATAAAAATATTACACTCAAAATGACAATGACAGATATACACTCAAAATGACAATGATATTTAACAATTCATTCTTCGCTGGTTGTTTAAAGTGTTAAATATATCTTCATTGGTAAATAAGTTTGCCTGTGACCAGAGTAGAAGGCTGCATTGACTGGGGTGGTAGGTAGGAAGTGACCAGGGTTGGGGGCTGGAGTAAGCCAGTCAACTTATAGGGGCTGGAGTGACTTGAAGGCCGTTCACAATACTAAAGCTCACTCAAACACCTTCCAACACCACACCACCCTAATCATACAGCCTTCAATGACACTTAAACCTACTTGACCTTACTCAAACACAACACAACACCCTTCCACACCCCTTAACCCCAATCAAACACCCTTCAACACCACAAACACCCTTCCACACCCTTAACCCCAGTCAAACACCCTTTCAACACCACAAACACCCTTCCACACCCTTAACCCCAGTCAAACACCCTTTCAACATCACAAACACCCTTCCACACCCTTAACCCCAGTCAAACACCCTTTCAACACCACAAACACCCTTCCAATCCCTTAACCCCAATCAAACACCCTTTCAACACCACAAACACCCTTCCACACCCTTAACCCCAGTCAAACACCCTTCAAACACCCTTCCACACCCCTTAATCCCAGTCAAGCACCCTTCAAACACCCTTTCAACACCACAAACACCCTTCAACCCCCCTTCAACACCACAAACACCCTTCCACACACCCAGGGCATCGAATTGCTCCTTGATCTGGTACGCCAACTCCCTGGTGGGCGTCAACACCAGTCCGAACAGCCTCTGGGGTCTCGTGATCAACGCCTGCAGCAGCGGCAGACCAAACGCACCAGTTTTCCCCGAGCCGGTCTCTGCTAAGCCAATCACATCCTTGTCTGAAAGCGTTGAGTTGCAGGTTAGTGTTTTTTGTGGTTTTTATTGTGTTTTTTTTTAGATTTTGCGTCTTATAAAAAAAGGGGGGAGAAAAATTAATGGGGAAGTAAAGGAAGAGTGTATAAGTAATGGGAAAAGATGGATATGTGAGGGAAAAAAGGGAAAAGTATAAGAAGGGAGGAAAAATGCAAGTTAAGAACCTGAAAAAAACACAAAAAGACAAACAAAAAAGTAAAAAAAAGAGAAAAATAAATGAAAACACTCCTCCTCCTGAAAAAAACTCCTCCTCCCCCTCTCTCTCTCTCTCTCCACAAATTAAACCTGGAAGAAACACACAAAAAGATAATCAAAAAAATGAAAATAAAGAGATAAATTCATGAAAAAAACACACAAATAGATCAACAAACAAAACAACACGAGAGAGAGAAATACATGAAAACACTCCCCGTCTCTCCCTCTCTCTCTCTCTCTCTCACCCTTAAGTGCCAGCGGAATAGCCTCTCGTTGGATAGCGGAGGGAGTCTTCCACCCGAGTCTCTCGCACGCCACACACAGTTCCTCCACCACACCCTGCAGAGGAAAGGATAATATTAGGAGAGGTTAAATTAGGTTAGGATAGGTAGGATAATGAGTTTAGGATAGATGGTTAGGTTAGGATAGGATGATCAGGTTAGGTTAGGTAGGATAATAAGTTTAGGATAGAATAATAGGGTTAGGTTAGGATAGGATGATCAGGTTAGGTTAGGTAGGATAATAAGGAAAGGACGCTCTTAGGATATACATACTGGTCATATTAGTGGTGTGTGGAATTATATTGTACAAGGTGATGCAATGAGGTATTAGGTGGTGTGTGTAAATGTGTATGTATGTATATGTTATGATGTATGAGTGTATAAGTGTAATTGTACATTTAAAGGGGTATTATTTTACTTTAACACCAATCTATCCAGTTATCTTTTCCTCCCCTTCCTTCCTTCCATCTGTTAGAACTCCTTTTTATTGTTTTTTGGGGTTTCAGGGTGGGTAGTGGCGGGCGGGACGCGACTACCCACCCTGAAACGTCACTACACCAACTAACCTAACCCTGGGATAGGCGGGGGTCAAATTGGGTAAATCTTCAAAAATAGTTATCGCCATTACAGCTGATTTGCGCCAGTTACATTTGGGGGTCAGATTACTCAGTAGGGAAAGCTCTAACAGTTAGTATGAAGGAAGGAAGAGGAGGAAAAGACAATTGGAGAGAGATAGACTGGTCCTAAAGTAAAGTAACACCCCTAACTTAACCTAAATAAACCTAACTAAGCCTAAAAAACAAATTACCTTGAAAAAAACACTAAAACAACCCCAAAATAGAATTAACCACAACGAACATCAATCCCACACCAACATTTCAACCACGGCATCTATAACAAGCCATAACCACATTTCAACAACTATTACAACCTATTTCTTGGTGTTAATGGTTACATTGTACACTCCTGCAGGTGCATTGTGGGTAAGGTTAGTGTGGGTGAAGTAATAACCACTCACCAGGTCTTTAAATGTGATGGTTTTCTCAGCCTCCTCCTCCGCCATGCTGGTTTGTTTACGTCTGTGTCTGTGTGTTCCTCCTCCTCCTCCTCTTCTTCTTGTGGTCTTCTTCTTCTTCTTCTTCTTCTTCTTCTTCTTCTTCTCCTTCTTCTTCTTCTTCTTCTTCTTCTTCTTCTTCTTATTATTATTATTATTATTATTCTTGCTTATTATTCTTTTATTGTTCTTTTCTTCCTCTTGTTCTTGTTCTTTGCAGTGGTAGTAGTAGTAGTAGTAGTAGTAGTAGTAGTAGTATATAGTGTCTTAATAATACACATCCTGTCATCACCCTACATTATGTACATTTCTACATTCCTCACCATTCACTCATCAGGTTGCTGCTGCACTCGGTTTCTCTCCCCAATGTAACATCCGCAAACACAAAACACAACTAATACTCTCTGCAACACGGACCAGCAGGAAGTAAAAGACAGGCACTCACACACTCACCCACACCACACAGAGGGCGAGAACCCTGCGGATGGCGTCTGGTCTGATGGCTAAGGCAACATTATTAATAAACTGGCTCGTTTCAAAGCTTAATCAATGTCACTGCCTCCCTAAGAAAGACGCGGACCCTGGCTTCCCTCTCTCTAAACCGCACATTTCCCTATTTGTACCGCGGTGTTAACTGATTAGTATAAAGTGTATATAATATGTAACCCCACACAACAACGCATTCACACCTGGAACACTCACAACACCACATCCCCATAAACACATCATCTCCATAAAAACAGACACAACTCTGTAGATACAACTACACATGTTGTGGGGAGCTAAGACATGAAAGTGTAAACATCTTGCAAGTCCATGCACACACACATGACGTATATACCAGAAAATACCTCAATATACCCGGAAAAATCACTTCACAATGCTAGATATGACAAGAGCAAATATAACCGTATAACAGTATCACACACACACACACGCACACACGCGCACACACACACACACACACACACACACACACACACACACACACACACACGCACGCACGGACGCATGCACGCACGGTAAACACAGTAAATCGTAATATATATGGAAGATAAGAGTCAGAGAGGGAAGGGTGCAGGAGGCGGCCATCATTGTGACGTCACGGCTGATGACGTCACAGCCTGGCCCCGTGCTCTATCTTGACTGTCTATATTTACGTACGTATTTTAGGGGAAACCATTTTGAAAATGACCTTTCGAAAAAACGCTTTCAGACCAAAAAAATGGACATAATCCGGTTGGATAAATACTCTAACTAATTCCCAAAGCATAAATAAACTCCAAACTACAATAATTGTAAAGAATTTCCACTAGAAAATAAGTGTTTTATAAAATATGACCCTTTTTAAAACTCATTAAATACTCACTCACTACTACTTCAAAGGAACCAAAAACCACTTCAAAGTACTTGAGTGATTCCTTCTAACTATTCTTAACACTTGAGAGTGATCTAGAGGCAGAAATAAATCATTTACAGGCTGATAAATGAATAATTGATGCAACTTTAAACACCGCTAGCAAACACTTTTACTCTCCACTGATTTCACTAAGCTTTACGCACAAAACATAGTTTGATATGGACTATCATTGGCAATTAATAAGAACTTGATACTGCCTAAAATAAAGAATGGTCTTGGGCGGTCTTGGGCGTTCCAGTTTTTTTGGCGCAAAAAGCCGCCCTTATTTACGATCACAATTACGCCAACCACAGCTATCTCCACCTCCCACACGCATGGCAGACATTGAAAACAGCCCACAGTACTCATAGAAAGCATTAAATTTTACTGTTGAGCCCAAATAAATAGTCCAGGCATAAATGAAAATATCCTTAAATATGAGACGCCTAGCGGGCGGCCGCGGGCGGCGCCGGCGGCGGCGGGGGTCCGGGGTTGGCTCCCGAACCCCACCTCATATCTCACTTAAACCTTCACTAAACTTAAACTTGACCACGAAAGCTATGTCTCAATGGCTAATATGCAAGCTTAGTACAATGGCTACATAATGTGGCAAGATGAGCTTATAATAATGAGTGATAAAGGTAAAAATGACCGATGAAATAGGAATCCAAGATAGCGCCGGGGTCTGTGGAGGGGTAGCCCCCCCTCCTATATAGGTAAATAAACACTGACACGGTAAAGCCTTGTGTTACAATGGCTGTAGTCACCTTAATAACGTATTCCAGCCTCTGTAATTCCATCTTGCGGCTTTAGTCCAGTATTAAGATGACACACTGAACACTGAAGCACCAGCAGCAGGGTCTCATTATTATTATTATGTCCTTATATCGTTCAATCCCCTTGTCACTTCCTCCCAGGGTTTGAAAGGTAAAAATCGTCTTAATAATATGTCACTAGAATGGTTAAACATTTCAAGAACCCGTGTTTGTTCAACCAGAGGCTTTTCAATAGGATAATAAGACCTTTCCGCTCACTCACACTCTCACCTCACAACAGACTGAGCCAGACAGACAGACCCTCGGCCCTCCCACCCTCCCCTGCTGACGTGTGACAGGAACACAGACGTCACGGCCTGGAACGACCAGTAGTCCTATCTTGCTAATTTGCTATTCACACAGTATATGCGCTAAGAAATCAAGTAGGTGATGCAACCAATACAGATGAACAATGGAACAATAAAGATAAAACACCATAAACGTCAAAGGAAAACTAATTAACGAAATAACACATAAATAAGCGAACAAGGCCAAGCAAGGCGAAACAACTAGAAAATCAAGAAATACAACAAATCAGTGTTGAATATTAACTAAAAGAAAATAAACCAATAAAACAAGTTATCAAACACTCGCAAAACACCAAAGCAATACAAAAATGTAAAGAAAAAGCGTAAGCAAGAAAACAAACTAAGAAAATAAGGGGAAATAAAATTAACGCTAGAAAATATGAAAACAATCTCTCTCTCTCTCTCTCTCTCTCTCTCTCTCTCTCTCTCTCCCTGCAAATGACGGGAATTAAGTGCGTGTGTCTGAGTGTATGTTTGTACCAGAGAGAGAGAGAGAGAGAGAGAGAGAGAGAGAGAGAGAGAGAGGCTTGACAAGTTTCCAATAGCTAAACCAATCTTGTGTAATCACTCTCCTAATCAAGACACATTTACCTCCTCCTCCTCCTCCTCCTCCTCCTCCTCCTCCTCCTAATTACTCCCGGTAGCAGTTTGTCACTAATCACCCCCGCTCATTATGTATTGACCCTTGTTAGGAAGTCAATGGTCCTGAGAGGCTTGTTAGGGTTATTAATGGTACTTTGAAGGGGAGTGGTGGTGGTGGTAGTGGTAGTGGTGGTGGTTGTTGTTGTAGTGTTGATAGTAGTAGTTAATAGTAGTATCGGCAAAAGTAGTTGTTGTAGTAATAGTAGTAGTAGTAGTAGTAGTAGTAGTTGTTGTTATTATTGTCGTTTTTATTGTTGTTGTAGTATTGATAGTAGTAGTTGTAGTAATATCAACAAAAGTAGTAGTAGTAGTAGTAGTAGTAGTAGTAGTAGTAGTAGTAGTAGTAGTATACCACCACCACCACCACCACCACCATACAAACACCAACAGCAAAGAAAACAAAGGAAAAAAACAATAACAAAGAGAAAGGAAGAAAGTGGCGGGAGGAAAGTAAATGACAGTGTTACCAATACAAAAAAAGAAAGAAAGAAAGAAAGAAAAGACTAACATAATTAATGGGATTTGTCGCTTAGTCAGTGTTGCCAACTTTCCCGACTACCTCTAAAATTGGGGTCAGAGAGAGAGAGAGAGAGAGAGAGAGAGAGAGAGAGAGAGAGAGAGAGAGAGAGAGAGAGAGAGAGAGAAAGCGTCATTGTCAAACCTAGCAAGCATACGTGTCATTACTCTCTCTCTCTCTCTCTCTCTCTCTCTCTCTCTCTCTCTCTCTCTCTCTCTAACGAGTCACATTTCAATCAATCATCTGACCATTAACCCCTTCAGTACTGGGACGCATTTTCATATCTATTCTATCAATTGTCAATTTTCAACAACTTCAGTAACTCGTGTGTGGGTTAAAACAGTACAGAGTGTGGCCATTAATGTTGTTACCTCCATAGACCCTTGCTAATGTCAATAAAACTGTCTAATCACACCCAAAAAACTCGTGGTTAAAATGTGTCCCAGTACTGAAGAGGTTAAGTGAAAGATATTGAAGTTTAAGGGAAGTTAGATTAGGTTAGTTTTAAAAAGAAGTTAGGTTAAAGTTATAAAGAAGTGTTGATGTACTGAAGAGGTTAAGGTTAGGTTAGGTTAGGTTAGGTTAGGTTAGGTTAAAGTTATAAAAAGTGTTGATGTACTGAAGAGGTTAGTTAAGGTTGGCATTGCATAGAAAGAGACAATAACAAACCTCGTGTCTGTGTTTCAAGGGAAGAATACCGAACAATGACCGACCAGAGCTGCGTTGTTGTTGGTCAAGACGTAATAGAAGTGGCACATCTTTAAACACGTGACGAGGGAATTGCGTGCGTGTGTGTGTGAGTGCGTGTGTGTATGTGTGCGTGCGTGCGTGGTGTTACAAAGACAATACACATAGCACATACTCTTCCAATGCTTTAATCTTTGTATATATTAAGGTTTTTACATCACAAGTTCATTCACACTGCATCTATACAGCTAATTTTCAAGGTTACAGAGATGCCATGCCGTGTTCTCAATACTAATCATCAAGTTCACAATGTAGAAATGTTTATCCGTTACTAGAACCATAAAATAACAAGCCAATAAACTCATATCACTTCAATAAGCCTAATTTTCAAGGTTACAGAGATCAATAGACAAGTTTTCAATATCATTCACAATATAGAAATGTTAATCTGTTACTAGAACCATAAATAAACAAGAAAGTTAACTCATATAATTTCAATAGGCCTATTTTTCAAGGCTACAGAGATAAATAATAGAGTTTTCAAGACCATTTCCTCAGTTCATAATGTAGAAATATTAACATCACAAAATCACTTTATTTAATTGTAGTGATGGTGGTACAAGGTACCCTTGTGACCTCCGATGACCTCGGTGACCCAAACTTGACCCTACACCCGGAGAGAAGTGACCTGGGAAGCTAACCCACGTGACCTCCCGCAATATGACCTGGGTGGAAGTATTCTAAAGAGTGACCTCCAAAGCCGAAGGGAGAGGTCACGAGGCCAGGGGCGTGACCTAGCGTGGCGGGGGCGTGAAGACCAACCTCAAGGGAATGGAAGCCTAGTAAGGGGCCGTGACCTAAGCTGTGACCCCCAAAAGCTGGAATGTGACCTGGTATGGCGCTGTGACCCCCAAAGCCGTGACCGTGACCTCCGTGCAGTGCTGGGTGACCTCCATGCAGCGCTGGGTGACCTGTGGAGCTTTGGGTGTGACCTTTGAAGCTTGTTGGGTCACTTTGAGTTTCTCGTTCTTCAGGCTTCTCTGTTTTGTGTTGTTTGTTTTCCTCCTTGTTGGAATGTTGATTTTCCTGATTTTCTTGTTTGTTTTCCTCCTTATTTGAATGTTGCCTTTCTTGCTTGTTTTCTTCTTTGTTTTCCTCCTTGTTTCCTGTATTTCCTTGATTTCCTTCCCTTTCCTTTTCCTCCGCCTTGCTTTCCCCAGCTGGCTTATCCCCCGCTGCGCCTGGCTTATCACTACCTGGCTTAGAACTTCCCTGACCCACGCCACTCCCCGCTAACCCACCCCCATTGAACCCAGACGCTAACCCACCCCCTAAGCCACTCACCAACCCGCTCCCGCCAAAGCCACCCCCACCTAAGCCAGTGTAGTCAACATAGTCATACACAGGCGCCCCTAAAAAGCCCCCAAAGGTCACAGGGTGGAGTGGGGTCAAAAAGGGGTCATTCACGAATCCAGGGGAGGTCACGAGGTCATTTGCTACACTTCCCATGGGTAGGTGTGATCCGGGAAAGTGACCTTGACCTCCGTGGTGACCTTGTGGTGGTGTAGTGATGGCTTGGTGACCTCCGGAGGCGTCTTGAAAGGTGACCTGACCTGTTTGGGGGTCCAGCACGAGTTGACCAAGGACTTTGACCTCGTTCCCGCCTTCAGTGACCTTCGGGGTGTTGACCTGTGGGTGGTGGTGGTGGTGGTGATGACTGGGGCTATTATCAACTGTTTTCTTTGGTGGTGGTAGTGGTGGTGGTGGTGTATGTGCGTGGTGTAGTGGCCAGCATCCTCGACTCCTAAACACAGTGACCCGGGTTCGAATCCAGGACAAGAAATGACCTCAAATTTAAGTATAGCTCTTTGTTGACCCGATAAGTAGGTACAGAGTGACTCAATGTGACCTCACTGACATTGGCAAGAGATAAAAACTCAAAACAAACATAAAAAAAACACACGAAATTCCACGCAACTTAATTAGAAACACTCTTACAAAACATTGAGAAACACTTAATAACAACATAAACTATTCTTAAAAAGGCTTTAGTTGAAGTGACACGCGTATTAATTAAACCCCTATCAGTACTGGGATACATTTTTACGAGTTTTAGGTGTGATTAGACGATTTTATTATCAGGAAGGGTCTATGGAGGAGATTAATGGCCAGACTGTACTATTTTAATCCCTACAGTTTGTGAATCTGTAGAAAATCAAATAATAAGCAGAATAAATAGGAAAAAAATGCGTCCCAGTACTGAAGTTAACTCATTTCAAAAAGGTTCTAGTTGAAGTGATATGAGTTTACAAGTGGGTGTTTATGGTTCTAGTGACAGATTAACACCATTTCTACATATTAAGTTCTTATTATCAATTTATTTCCAGTGTTCTTTTCTTCCTATATTTCTATTCTTTCTCTCAGCCTCTCTTCCTATTATTAACCTATTCCTCCTTTCTTCCTATCTCTATTCTTTCATCCTCTCTTCCTTATTATCAACCTGTTCCCACTCTTCTCTTCCTTTCCTCCTATCTCTATTCTTTCTCTCATCCTCTCTTCCTATTATCAACCTATTCCTCCTCCTCCTCCTCCTCTTCTTCCTATCCTCATTCTCTCTCTCTCCCATCTTCCCCCTTATTTTTTTTTTCTTCCTTCACCCGTTATTGTCTTAACATCTTCTTGCCCCCACACTCAAGGCTGCCTGGGTGGTGGGGAGGGGAGGGGAGGAGGGGAAGTATCACTGTCCATGCTAATTTACTGCATAGATACTGTATTGACTATTAAGTAAGTGTGTCTTGTTGTTGTTATTATTATTGTTGCTGTTGTAGTTGTTATGTAATGTTGTCGTTATTAATGTACATATCGTAGTAGTAGTAGTAGTAGAAGTTGTAGGAAATGATAACCACTACTACTACTACTACTATTACTATTGTTACTTACCTTCGTGGTTTGTGAGTAGCACTGTCTTGTCCCCGTCGCCACCACCGCCACCGCCACCACCAACAGCTTCATCATATTAACTGTAATAAAGAGAGAGAGAGAGAGAAGAAAAAAATAAATGTTGGGTTAAGTATATCATATTATGTGTGTGTGTGTTGCTTCCTTCCTCATTATTGTATTCTCTTTTTCTTGTTCTATTTTTCTAGGACTATTACATAATTCTTATTATCTCTTCCTCCTCCTCCTCCTCTTCTTCTTCTTTATTCTTCTTCCTCTTCCTCCTTGCTTTGCCTTCATTATGTTACTATTACATTAAATTACTTGTTTCTATCTATCTCACATTGAAGGTTAACTCTCTCTCTCTCTCTCTCTCTCTCTCTCTCTCTCTTCCGCCTTGCTGTAAAATGTCAGTGGTAAATAATAAAAATAATGCTTAACTGTCTTGTTTCATCACACACACACACACACGCACACTTTTTTTTCTTTTTTGGTGTAAAACTGTTTTCTATTATTGTGTAATGCTCTCTCTCTCTCTCTCTCAGCCTTGAACTTTCTCTTACTTTTTTTAGAGGAAGAAAGTAAAAATTGAAATAACAGAACAGTGAATATGTGCGTGCGTCATTCTCTCTCTCTCTCTCTCTCTCTTTCTCTTTCTCTCTCTCTCTCTCTCTCTCTAACACATAAAGCTCAAGAAATAAACATGACATTACCTTAACAACACAACAACAAATGAATCAAAACACACAAACAACAAGAAAAAAATGCAAAAAATAAATAAACATAAACAAACATGACATGAACTTTACAACATTACAAACTGCACTTAATCCCAGAAAGAAAATAGAAAAAAGAACAAAAAAAAAAACCATAAAAGCAAGAACAATTAAGTCAGAACACACACACACACACGTACATACTCACCCAGCACCAGCAGCAGCAGCAGGAACAGGAGATGAGAGCAGCAGTTTCCCCAGCAGTGTCCAGACAGGAAATGATTGCAAACTCCTGTAATTCTGCCAATATATATACACCAGCCCACCCTGCCATTACTACTACTACTACTACTACTACACTGCCTCACCTCTAACCTAACCCAACCTTTACCCTCTACTACTACTACTACTATTACTGTTCTTGTTATTATCACATTTTTAACTTGTAACCTACTTCTCTCTCTCTCTCTCTACTGCTACTGTTACTATTACTACATCTTTCTACTATTACTACTTCATCTTTTACTTATTCTGCTTCTCTTCTACTATTACTATTATTACCTCATTTTTAACTTGTAACCTGCTTCCCTCTCTTTCTACTACTACTACTACTAATTCTCCCTCTCTCCTCCTACTACTATTACTATTATTGTTATTACCACATCCTTAACTTATCAGGTCCCTACTTACAGATTCTTAAATAAGTAACTTTTTCTTAGATGGATTTCTTGTCTTAAAATTAATCTTAACTTCCTGAAATGGGTGTTGTACTTAAGTCATTGTCATCACCAGTTAATTAGAAGCTGGTGATGACATGATGGTTAATTTACATCACTAATTTAAGGTTAAGATGGGTTTTTTAAGATTAGATATTTGTCTTAGTTGCATAATTGAGTGTTAATATGGGTTTTGTTTCATACTTTTACTACTACTACTACTATTACTATTACTTGTCCTTCTTTTTATTAGTTTTATTATCTGTTTTTATTGTTCTTGTTCTTCCTCTTCTTGTTTTTTTTCTTCTCTTCCTCTTCCTCCTCCTTCTCCATTACCACCACCACCACCACCACCACCACCACTACTACTACTATTAAGAAGGAATAAATAATAACCATAATTACTCGTTAGTATTATTCTAGTTCACAATGATTCCTTTATTTATTTATTCATTTATTTTATCATTTATTTGGCAATGAAGCTTGGCAATGATGGAAACAAATGACAAAATGATAAATAAAAGGCAATGGTAATAATAATGATAATTGGGAAAAAGGTAGCAATCTTAATATTAACAATGATAATAATAATAATAATGATGACAATAATAATGATAATAATAATGGCAGTAACAATGACTTCTATAAATATAAGCGTAATAAAAAGAGCAACAACAACAACAACACTAACTACTACTACTACTACTACTATTACTACTACTACTACTACCACTCATCTGGATCTACTACTCTATGTGGCTCTGGGTCTTCTTCTAAGTCAGGTCTTCCTTCCTCTTCCCCCTCCTCCTCCTCCTCCTCCTCTTCCTCCTTCCCAAACACCTCCAGTCTTTTAAATCTGCAAGGAAAAGAGAGAGAGTTACATTATGTTTTTATCTATTTATTTTATTTTACTTTAAATCATTATCTATTTCTATCTATTTATTTGTTTATTTTGTCATAGGTTCTTGATATGTTATTGTTTTTTTGTTCTTATTTTTACATGTCATTTATCTATATATTTATTTGTTTATTTGTCAATCTATATTTTAATTTCAATGTCTCTGTATCATTTTTTTTTTTATTTGAGATTGGGAAGATGACCAAGGACAACAAAAACAAGAAAAATAAAAAAAACCCACTAATTTGCCAGTTCCCTGATAGCTCTAAATCTACCTATCCACCCACACACAAACACACAAACACTCCCTTTTTTTTCTAAGCTCCCTAATCTGTCTATCTATCTATTTACTTATTGATCTGTACATTAATTCCCCTATCTATCTATCAATCTGTCTGTCTATTTATCTGTCTGTCAATCTATCTATTTATCTGTCAGTCAATCTATCCACACACACACACACACAAATGCACACAAACGCACACACGCACCTCTTTCTAAGCTCCACAATCAAGGCCCTTCTCTCCCTCCTCGTCACACCCTTCCACAGGTCCACCCGCCCCAGCACCCTCAGGTCCGTGGTGCCCTTGAGGATGGCCCTGATGGTGGCACAGCTTAGGGTCGCCTCAGGTCCAGTTACCCCTATGCGCAGCTCCTCCAGGTGGCGAAGGTTGTTGTGGTGTAGGGCCGAGATTAGCTGAGGGAGAGATGTGGTGGTGAGGGAGAGAGGTGGTGGTGGTGGTGAGGGAAGAAGAGGAGGATTGAGAGAGTAAAGATGGGAGAGAAAGAAAGGAAGGGAGTGGTGGTGGTGGTGGTGAGGGAGAGAGAGAGAGGTGATGGTGGTGGTGGTGAGGGAAGAAGAGAAGGAGGAGGATTGAGGGAGAAAAGATAGGAGAGAAAGAGAGGAAGGGAGTGGTGGTGGTGGTGGTGAGGGAAGAAGAGGAGGAGGATTGAGAGAGAGAAAAGATGGGAGAGAAAGAGAGGAAGGAAGAGGACAGAGAATGGAGGAGGAAGATGAGAGATGGAGAGAAGAAAGAGAGGAAGAGAAGAGAAGAGAGAATGGAGAAGGAAGAGGAGAAGAGATGGAGAGAGAGAAATTATAGGAGAGAACGAAAGGAAGAGAAGAGAGAATGGAGAAAGGATAATGAGAGAAAGAGGAATAATAGTGAAGTAGGAAAAGAGAAGAGGAAATAGAAAGAAGAGAAGAAGGAGGAGGAGGAGAAAAAAAAGAGTAAGGAAAGAAGGAACAGAACAAAAAATAGAGGAGAAAAACAAGAGAAGGAAGAGGAGGAGATAGAAGAAAAAGGAAATAAACAAAGACAAAACAGAAGAAAACAAGCAAAACAAAACAAAATACAAACAAAACAAAACAAAAAATAACAATAACAACAACAAACACACACACACATACAAACAAAACAAAACAAAACAAAAAAATCAACAAAAAAACAGAACAACCCCCCAAAAACACCAAAAAACAACACACACTCTCTCTCTCTCTCTCTCTCTCTCTCTCTCTCTCTCTCACCGTGTCCTCCTCAGCAGTAGTGGTATAGAGGGTGAGTCTTCTCAGCCCCTCACACCAGCCCAGCATCACATCAAGCTGGCTGTGGAGTCCCTGCTGCCGCTGTGGGGTTAGGTTAGGTTAGGTTAGGTTAGGTACTGATAAGATTGTATGTTGAATGTTAGTAGGAGGAGGAGGAGGAGGAGGAAAAGGAAGAGGGAAAGGGAAAGGAAGAGGAAGAGGAATAAGAATAAGAAAAAGAGGAGGAGGAGGAGGAGGAAAAGGAAGAGGAAGAGGAATAAGAATAAGAAAAAGAGGAGGAGGAGGAGGAAAAGGAAAAGGAAAAGGAAAAGGAAAAGGAAAAGGAAAAGGAAGAGGAAGAAGAATAAGAAAAAGAGGAGGAGGAGGAAAAGGAAAAGGAAAAGGAAAAGGAGGAGGAGGAGGAGGAGAACAAAAAAACAAGAATAACAAAAAAGAAAGAAAGAAATTAGTGTTTATATATATCATTCATATGGCATAAATATATAAAATAATAACCACTACATAAATATATAAAATAATAACCACTACTACTACTACCACTACTATTACTACTACTACCCACCTGCCACCTGCCAAAGTCCCCCACAAACAGGTCACCCTCATATTCCAGGGAGAGAAGGTCACTGAACACCCGTCCCCCGTCCCAGGGCACCGCGTCGCACCTCACCCCCTGCCGTGGCGTCACCCGCAGGTGTGTGAGGCGGGGGAAGCAGATACCCAGCGCCCCCAGGTGTGCCCCGTCCACCTGGGATGTCTCGGATAGCGTGATCTCCTTGACCTGTGAGAGAGAGAGAGAGAGGAGAGATAGAGAGAGAGAGAATTAGTTTTAGGGTATAATTTTTGTGTTTCCTTAAATATTGGGGTATAATTTTGTGTTTCCTTAAAAAATATTGGGGTTTAATTTTTGTTGCCTTAAAAAGTATTGGGGTATAATTTTTGTTGCCTTAAAAAATATTGGGGTATAATTTTTTGTGTTTCCTTAAAAAATATTGGGGTATAATTTTGTGTTTCCTTAAAAAATATTGGGGTTTAATTTTTGTGTTTCCTTAAAAAATATTGGGGTATAATATTTGTTGCCTTAAAAAATATTGGGGTATAATTTTCTGTGTTTCCTTAAAAAATATTGGGGTATAATTTTGTGTTTCCTTAAAAAATATTAATCGTTTTTCTAACCTCACACAAGCACACACACCCCCAAACCTCCCCTTTCTTAACCCCTAACCTCCCTTAACCCCTAACCCCCCCACATACCTGTCTACTTAGCGGCATGGGGTCATCGTTCACCCTAACACGCGCAGAGTACACACACCACTGCAGCCCACACAGGTACACAGCCTCCAGGTTCCTCAGGGTCCCTATCTCCTGCAGTAGGGGCCGCAGGATGGACGCAGGACACCCCCACACCGCCACTCGCTCCAGCTCGGGGCACGCCACGCACGCCACCCCTGCCAGGTCTGCCGCGGACGCCCCATGGGAACCCGAGATGGTGTAGGTGGTGCGCGGGAGGACGGGTGATGACAGCTTGCGGTTGTTGTCTAGCCCCATTATTGCCATGATCTGTGGGGTGCGTTAGGTTAGGTTAGGTTAGTGGGTGTGTGTATGTGGAAGAAATAAGTAAATACATAAAGAAAATACAAAAGAAAATACAAGAAAACATACATACATACACACACACTTGATAGATGGATGGATTAAATAGATAGATAGATGGGTGACTGATAGGTGGATCAAATAGAGGGGTGAGTGGATGGATGAATAGAAATGTGGATAACTATATGAGCAGCAGATGAACTTTCAACTTATTAATATTTCCTTCTACCTTATACAAGAAACAAACACACTAAACACACACACACATACACATTCTACTTTATATTTCCTTTACCTTATCAAACAAACACACAAAAAACAAACAAAAAACACACAAAAACAGACAAAAAACACAAAAAACACACAAAAACAAACAAAAAACACACACAAACAGACAAAAAAACACAAAAAACACACAAAAACATACAAAAAACACAAAAAAACAGACAAAAACACATAAAAAACACAAAAAAACACAAAAAACACACAAAAACACACAAAAAACACAAAAACAGACAAAAAAACACACAAAAAACACAAACAAACTCACCTGCAAATCAACCATCCGTCTCGTACAAGCACCCACACTCCACTCCCCCACACGCCTAATGAAACCATCAATTCCCCCACTACACCCGCACCCATTGGGATCATAGACTATTGCCTCGAGTCTTCTGAAGGGAGTGGGGCCCTTCAGAAGCCCCTCAACGCCCTTAATGGTGATGGGGGTGAGGTTGAGGTTGAGGTGGGTGAGGTGGGGCAGGTCCTGGAGGGGCGGCAAGCAGGGGTCTGACACGTTGCTGTTCTTTAGGTCCAGTTCGGTGAGAAGTGGGCAGGTCTGCACTAAACTCTCGAGGAATCTTGTCATTTCTGTCTGTAAAGTTTAGGTTAAGTTAGGTTAGGTTTATGTAGGGTTTAAATTAAGTTAGGGAAGGTTTATGTAAGGTTTAATTAGGTTAGGTAAGGTTTATGTAAGGTTAAATTATGTTAGGTTAGGTTAGGTAAGGTTTATGTAAGGTTAAAATAGGTTAGGTAAGGTTAGGTTAGGTTAAAGTAAGTTAGATAAGGTTAAGTTAGGTGAGGTATTGTTAAATTAGATTAGGTCAGGTTAGGTTAAGCTACGTTAAGTTAGGTAAGGTAAAATTAGGTTAGGTATGAAGTTAGGTTAGATAAATTACCTTTTTCTTACATAAATAAAATAAATAAAGAGAAAAAAACATAATTCTAATCCCTCTCTACTTCCCCCATCCCCCATCACCCACACCCACACACAGACACGTACACACACACACGTACACACACACACACACACAGATACGTACACACAGACACACACATACCTGGACAAAGTAAAGGTACCGCAGCTGTAGTCGCCTCAGTCTGGTCATGTTGTTGAGTGCCGCTTTGAGAGTGCCGAGTGGCCCCACCTGTGTCTTCCACTCTGCCTTTCCCCGGCTCTCAAACACCGCCAGGCCACGCGCTGCTGAGAGGGCCGCCAGGTACCTCTCCGGCCGCCGTGTGGGGAAGCTGTACCTATGGGGGGGGGGGGGTTAGGTTAGGTATGTGTTTGAGAGGTACACACACACATACATACATACACACATATAGATCTACACGTGTTACTGGTGTTTTGAAGTGGGTTTTCATAGTATTGGCCGTTTGGGAAGTTTATTAAGTGTTCTGTATCAACAAAACACACGCACACACACACACACACACACACATATTAACAGACTTTAATTAAGAAACTACTGGGATTTTTAAATAGTTTTTCATTGAAGTTAAACAAATCATATCTTACAAACACACACACACAGACAGAAAGAGACAGAAACAGACATAGATAAAGACAGACACACAGACAGACAGACAGACACTCACCTATCCACATGAAGGGAGTGTGCCGTGGGGACCAGCAGAACCAGTGCCACATCATCCAGCAGGTCCAGCAGTGCCTCTGAGTGACACCGCCTTGCCACCTCCTCCAGTGCCGGTGCCAGGGATTGCAGGAGGGGGGCGCGGCACACAGGCGGCACCCATCCTAACCTCTCCAGCAAAGTGGCAGCGTGGGGCGGCACTCCTCTCCCCCGCCCCCCTAACCTACTCAAACTGCGAATCTGGCGCCGCAAATACTTGGTGACAACGTGCAGTGCCAGGCCGGTCAAGGGTGGCAGTCCACAGGGCCGTGTGTTGCTGCAGAGGGCCATGGCACTCACTGACACTCACTCACACACTCAGTCAACCAGTTAGTTAGGTTAAGTTCATACACACTTTATCTCACTCTGTCTTAAATCAGTTATATACACAAACTCTTCTTACTTTCAATCACTCTCTCTCTCTCTCACTACCATATGTACTAACAAACATACACATACACATACACAGTTCTATACGTAAGTGTTTGTACTGATCATCTTTGTCTTAAAAGTATGCATATAATTATTTAAGTCTTTTATTTTTCATTTGTTGTCTTTCTTCTCACTTGTATTGTTTCCCTCTTCTTCCTTCATATATTGTACTTGTTTCTTCACTTCCTTTCCTGTTTTCCTTCTTTCTCTAGTTTTCTTTCATTCTTCCTGTGTCATATTAGTTGTACCTTTACGTCTCTAGCTGTTATTCCTTTCTCCTTTGTTCCTCTCTTTCATTAATTCATTTATTTATCTATCAATTATCCGGTACTCTATTTCCATTCATTTACTCACTTCTGGCTACTAACCATCAGTTTTTGGTTTGTTTGTTTGTTTTAGTTTAAGTTCCTTTCACCGTTTCTCTTCCTGTCAAAATGAAAACACAAACAATATAAATTTTGCAGAATATGGGAAATTATTTTGAGTGTGCATGCATGTGTGTGTGAGTGTGTGTGTGTGTTCATATGTTTGTGTCTCCCTGTACTATCATTCTATCTCTATCTCCACTTTCTATTTCCAACCATGCACTACTCTAGTCTTCTAAACCTCACACTCTTAAACACACACTAATATAACTTCAAAGGACACATTTATAAACCTTTACAAGTTTTAAGGTTGTTATTTCCAAAGCTGGTCATAAGAAACTCACAAAGTCATTAATTCTAGTCATTTCAAAACAACTTCAAAAGATTACTTATCATTAGGTTCATCTTTTTCCATCTATATCACAATTTCTCTTTCTACTTTATTGTCTTTACTTTTTGGTTATTCTAGAAATCAATAATTTATTCCTGTTTTGTTACCATATTCCTCTTTTTCCATCTTTAATCACTGTCTTTCCTCCTCAGTTCTGTTTTCTCTCTATTCCAATCCGTTATTCTCTTTTTGCTGTTCTATCATTAATTATGTTCCTCTTTCTCCATCACTATTTTTCTTGTTCTATTTTCTTATTCCTTGTTTTACTGCTTCACCAATCAATCATTCATTTCTGCTCTCTTTTCCTCTCCCTTCCACATCCTTCCATCTCTCTCCCTTCTGCTATTTCTTTCTCTCCCTGTTCCGTTCTGTTCCATTTCTCCCTTCCACATTCTTCCGTTTCTCTCCTTTCCGCTATTTTTTCCTCCAACACTTCCTTCAACACATTCACAACTCTTCTATCAGCAAATGCATCAATTAAAATCCTTAGGTCACTTTCCAGCTGAGAAGTGGCACCCTTTGGCACTCCTTGACCTGACCTGTCTTCTCCCAGTCCCAGAACCTCTCTCTGGTACTGGCAAAAGGTCATAGTTGGCACTCTCTCAATGCCATGTTTTGCTAGCCAGTCTGTGCAGTGCCAGTTACTTTTGGCACTGTTCTGGGTGTCTGCTGGGTGTGATGGGGTGAGAGAAATGGGGTGAGGAGGGG
>JAHFWG010001811.1:0-16313 GCA_020233015.1 Callinectes sapidus
GAGCGAGGAGAGAGCGGAGAGGAGAGAGGAGAGAGGAGAGAGGAGAGAGGAGAGAGGAGAGAGAGGAGAGAGAGAGAGAGAGAGAGAGAGAGAGAGAGAGAGA
The DNA here is from genome assembly GCA_020233015.1 of Callinectes sapidus. Taxonomy (NCBI): domain Eukaryota; kingdom Metazoa; phylum Arthropoda; class Malacostraca; order Decapoda; family Portunidae; genus Callinectes; species Callinectes sapidus. The sequence continues at coordinate 104 of JAHFWG010001811.1, forward strand.
GAGAGAGAGAGAGAGAGAGAGAGAGAGAGAGAGAGAGAGAGAGAGAGAGAGAGAGAGAGAGAGAGAGAGAGAGAGAGAGAGAGAGAGAGAGAGAGAGAGAGAGAGAGAGAGAGAGATCTTGTTGTTCTAGGACTGCCTGATGAGAACGAGAGTCTCCAAGGAGCCACAGAAGATGTTGATAAAATCAAGAAAGTTTGGGAGAAGATAGGAGCAGACCGAGACCAAATTGCCTCGTACCGAAGGTTGGGAGTCAGCAGAAGAGGACCCCGCCCACGCCCTGTACTGGTGGTAACCATGGTGACGAGGGATGCCAAGGCCAACCAACGCGCTGAGGAATATATATACAAAGGATTTGAAGAATGCTGGAGAAAACTTCAAGAAAATTTATGTCAAGAAGGATCTTCACCCAAGTGTCAGAGCGGAATGAAAACGTTTACGGGATGCCGAGGAAAAAGAAAAACAGCGACCTGAGAATGCAGGATGTGAAATTCGTTTTGATGCAAGGGAGAAGAAACTCTACCGCGACAACGTTGTTATAGACACATGGAGGCCCAAGGTTTTTCCAGTAAGACCACAGAAGAATCAGGAACTCAAAAATAATTATATCATGGAACATTTGTGGATGCAGGACAAAATTAGAGAAGATACAAGTTCAATGTCTACTGCAAGAGTATGACGTCATCAGCCTGAACAAGATCAAGACCGAACATGTTGTTGCCTTCCCTGGCTACGTGAGTTACAGAAGCGCCGTGGGAAGATCATCACAGCGAGGAGGAACAGTTGTTGTGGTTAAGAATTATCTTGCTAAGTCCATGATGAACGTTGATGTGTGTGTGTAATGTAGACCAAATATGGATTATATACCTTTTATTTCGCACCTCGTACTTTATTTGGATTTTGTTACATCCCTCCGTCAGACTCTGAATATTATATTATACTCGAATGTTTCATTTGCCTCAATTCAAGAAAAAGTGAGGCATTCTGGTGGTATTAATGGTAATGTATTGGTAGGAGATTTTAATGCTAGGTTCGGTGTGACCGTCAAGGACATCCCATGCTTAGCTGAAATCGAAATCGAAAAATAGAGAAAAGATGGGGAGGGGGAAGTGGGGATAGTGGGAAGAATAGGGGTTGAAAAGAAGGGAATTTTAGTAGAAGAGTAAAGTCGCTGGGGCTTAACCCAGGTGCAAGGTAGTGTGTTTTGTGATGTGTGATGTGTGTGCTACTGCTCGATTTTGTGTAAATGTTTTGGACTGACGCAGCGAGGGAGAGAGCGACCAGGACAAAGGGGAGCCAAGCCTACAGCCCCACACCGAGCACTCAAGGAATCGCAAGACCGCCACCAACCAAACCGCGCATGAGCCGTCTCTGTACGGACCTAGTAGCCAGCCCCAATCCTCACACCTGCGCAAGAACAATCAGCAGACAACAAAAGAGTGAAGGAGGGAAATAGGAGAGGAAAGACAGTCAAAGTAAACAGTTTTTTTTGTTGTTGTTTTGTTTGTTACTATTATTTTAGAGAAAGAGGGACAAGTTTGAAGGAAGTACTCCGTATAGCGGAGGGACCTACAGCTTTACGTGGTGTCCGAACCACTTTGTTAGTAGAAAGATTGGTGATATGGAGTGGAGGGTGTTATTAGAGGGATGGTGTGTGGGGATGATGGCGTTGGTTGCTTCTTCCGCCCCGTCATCTGCTGTTAGTGTTGCTGGCTTCGATGTTCGCAGCACAGGATCCCGCTAAAACAACCTGCCGGAGAGAAAGAAAGAATCGCTCCGCGATGCCATTAGAAAGAAGAATGTGGTGAAGGGGAGAGTGAGAGGGAGTATGGTGGGGAGTGATGATGGCTGTGTAAAGTGAGTTGAGTGAGTAGTGGTGAACCCCCCTTTGGAAAGCGGTCCAGTGCCCCCTTGGAGACCCAGGCTGCGAGACAGAAAAATAATGTACAAACACAAAAATATGAATACAAAGCCATAAGACAAAAAAAACGAACAAAAACCACTGGGTGTTGACACGCGGGCACACTACCTCAGATGGGGTATGGTATGGGAATGTGGATGCTGTTTGTCGCACCCCCGATCCAGGAACAGTCCGGTGCCCCCTTAGTACCTAGGCTGCGAGACAGAAAGATAATAAGTAAAAACAAAAGTATGAGTACAAAGCCATAAGACAAAAAATATGAAAAACCACTAGGCGTTGACACTCGGGTCTGTCCCCAGATTGGGTTAGCGACGGTGATGCCACTCAGGCACCTTGAGTGGTACGAGTGTTAGTAGAAGAGGGAGAGATAGGGAGAAGAGGGTGTGGTAGAAAGGGGGGGGGTGGGAAGAGAGGTGGAAAAATGGGAGGACAGCAAAAGATGGAGAGGGAGGGAGGAGTCCGTTATCTGTAGACAGGTTCCGGGGGTTCGTTAGGGGGATTGAGTAAGTTAGTTCGGGGCAGGCAAGAGGAAGTGTGTTGATGAGGTCATATGTGTCTGTGTGTCTTTCATGGAAGTTTGTTAGTTGTTTGAAGAGTCTGTTATGGTGTGTGAGGTTAATAGGGAGGATGTTGGACTCCTCGTGGAGAGAAAGGGAAGTCCTGAAATGGAACCACTTCGTTCCGAGGGCGAAGCGAAGGGCCCGGTTCTGGATCTTCTGTAGTTTGGAGATGTTGGTGGGAGCGGCTAGAGAAAGGGCCAGTGGGCAGTAAGGTAAGAGAGGGAGGATGAAGGCTTTGTAAAGGTGGAGTTTTGTTTTAGTTTTACTGTCGCGGAATCTCTCCAGGCTGCTCAAGGCACCAGCGGCTATGGAAGCTTTTTGTATTATGTGATGGTTAAATCTCAGGTAGTTATCAATGTTGAGGCCGAGGACCTTATTGGTGGAGCTGATTGGGATAGGGATTGGGTTTTGGAGTATTCTATAGAGAGAAATTAGGCGTGGTCCTCGGCGTGAGTTTTTTGTATGAAAGTAGGTGACCTTTGATTTTTCAGGGTGGGCGAGAATGCGCCATTTGAGTTCCCATAAGCTTGTTGCTGTTATCTCATCCTGAATTTTGTCAGTGAGTCTGTCTAAATTTCTGGCACGGGCTAGTTGTGTGACATCATCAGCGTATTGGATAGTTAGTGAATCGTAGTAGGTCGGAGAGGGCAGATCTGCTGTGTACATATTGTAGAGGGTTGGGGAGAGCACGGATCCTTGTGGGACGCCTGCTTGGGGACTGAAAAAAGCCGAAAAGTTGCCCATGTGGCGAATGTTGGTTTGCCTCTCCGCCAGAAAACTGCACAACAACTTTTGAGTGATGAGTGGTAGATTAAAGTTGTTGCAAATTTTGTAAATTAAACCAGTGTGCCAAACTGTGTCAAAAGCTTTCTGAACGTCTTTGGTGACTAAGGCTGTTCTGAAGTGGGGAGAATTGTTTTTTATGTAGGCTATGATGCTGTTGAGGGCGTCCTCGGTGGAAGCATTGCTTCGGAAACCGAATTGCTGGGGTGACAGCAATCCGTTACTCTCGAGGAACGTCCTCAACCGCTGATTGATTGATGACACGTTCAAATGTTTTGGCAAGTATGTCTAACAAGCTTATGGGACGGTAATTTTCCGGAAGGTGGAGGTTTTTTCCGGGCTTGGGGATTAGAATGATGTTGGAAACTTTGAATAATTTAGGGAAGTACCCGGAAGCAAGGCAGGCGTTAAAAATGCCTGTTAGGCTTTCAATTACCTCAGGGGGAAGATTCTTTGCAATAGGCCAGGTGATGCCTGAGGGGCCAGGCGCGCGCCGCGGTGTATGCCTGAGCAGCCGGGAGACATCCTCCTCCTCAACGGGTGTGGTGAGAAAGTGTAGAGGGTCTAATCTTGCTGAGAGGATTGCGTTGTGTGGTCGCATGTTGGGTGTGTTAGCTGTGATATTGTTTGTGTGTGTTACACTGGGCTCGTGTAGGGGGAGAGGGTGGGATTTGAAAGTATTTTGCCAGTGTGTTTTGAAGACACTGGCTACCTGGTGTGGTTCCGAGATGCGCACGTTGTCCACCAAGAGGTACTCGAATCTCTCACGCTGGCAACCCCTCAGCCTGTGCACTGATTGCCAGAACTGGGTGGGGTTGCGGCAGCGGGCTCCGTCCATGCGGGAGACCAGGCTCCCCCAGTGGGCATCGTGATCATCCAGTAGACTGTTTATGATGTGTGTCCGAAGAATGTGGAGGTCTCTATATATGGGGATGTGGTTGTTGATGTTTCTTTGGAATCGTGTTCTATAGCAGATCATAAGTCTTTGTGTGCGTATTGATGGTCTGCAATCTATGTGGAGTCTGTGGTGTTTTTTTGGTATATATGTGTCTGTTCGCTGTTGTGACGGTGTCTGTGTGTAATTGCTCTAGTGCTTTGTCTATTTCCGTGTAGTGTTTGCCTTCGAGCTGTGTTGGCGGATGTGTGTCCGCTAGTGTGTTTCTGAACCCTTCCCAGTTAGTGGAGCGATAGTCAGGGATTAGTGGGGAAGGGATGGAAATGGGGTTGGAGGATATTTTGAGGATAAGGGGAACGTGGTCTGATCCGCAGAGAGAGCCGTGTGATATTATGTGGTGATGGAAGGGAAGGGATAGGCGGTTTGAGAGGATGAGGTCGGGTCTGCCAGTTCCGTTATGGGTGAAGCAGGTAGGGAAGTCAGGGCCAAGGAAGCAGAGTCGTTTTATTTGTGTGAGTTGGTAGAGTTCGTGTCCGTGTTGGTTGTTGTTGTTGTGTCGGAAGGCTGTGTGTTTGGCGTTGAGATCTGCTAATATGTAGACGGGTAAGTTGTGTGGTTGAAAAGGTGGTTAAGGCTGTTGAGTGGGAGCCCGGTGTTTGGTCTGCAGTATGTTGTGGCAACAAGAAAAGCTCCATGTTGAGTGTAGATCTTAGTTGCCAAAAAGTGAGCTGAAGGCCAGTCAGTGATTTGGATGTGTCGAACAGCGCTTTATATGAGTTCCCCAGCTTGCCAGTCTCTATACATCAATCCAAAGAAAACGCGAATGTTTTATGGGGTATCTGCGTAGAAGATGGCTTGATGGTATTCAATAACGTTAAAGTACATGAACAACAAAATTTTAAGGGCGGAAAGACATAATATATAAGAAAGGTAACGAATGGGTGTCAGAGTTAGATCTATGTATCATAAGCTATAACATGCTGAAATATATTGTTACGAACCCGGGTCTTCTCCCTGGCCGGGTTCGCTGTCTTTACCACACTGACACTCACTGTACGCCACGCCGCAAGTACTCACTGTCGGCCAGCTGACGAGTGTCTCACTATTTGTGCTTACCAAGTCACGGGGGTCGGTGTCCAGGGGCCTCATGGGTTACTAGTAGACAAGCAAAGGCAGGTATTGGCAGGGAAAAGCACGGTAAACTTTCTCCGTTTATTACACACAGCTGTATATAGATCCTTCGTGTAGCGAGGTTAAGAGGTGACTGGCTGCCCCCTGCAGCGGCACTCACAAACACACACGCTCGCAGACAGTTGCCAACACGCATTAACTCAAACACATACACACCTTCATACAACATCCTAGCTAATACAGGCAAAACCCTATGCTAAATCATGCACTCGTGTACACTCATAATAACACTACCACGCTTCATTCACTCACGAGACATGATACAAAAGATACAGGTGCTGGCAGCATCCTCATGCTGCTTGGGTGCTCACTGGTTCCTCCCGCCCCGCGCGGCACCACCGACACATACATACAGACATACGTACACCTCAAATGCATTTGTAAAACATATTACATCAAAAGTGGCCTTCCGGGGCCATCTCCGCAACACTGCCCCCCTCTTAAGTGTGCGGCGCCCTCGCCCACACCAACTAAAACAAACAAAATGCAGCCAAGAACAGAAATACCATAAACAAAAATTAAACAAACAAAGGGAGAGCATGTTTAGATGTCTATTACATAATCTGTCAGCCAGCGAGGCTGACTCACCTGCCGTCTCGGACGCGTCACATTCTGACGTTTTTCCTCATCACACTCACTCACGCTTCCACCCTCACTCTCATCCACATTGCTACCATCCACACTATGGTAGTTCTGGGCAACCAGACCTTCGCCACCAGTGTCACTGTCACTATCACCATCACTATCAGTGTGGTCACTGTCACTGTTGCTACACTCGGTGGCACTGTCCATCTGCTCACCCCAGGTGTACACCCCATTACCTGGGTGGCGCCACAGACGATCCACGTGGACCACCTTACCTGCCCTTTTCCTCCCGGGCATGTCAAGGCGGTAGGTGACGGCTGACACTGCCTCCACAATCTTATACGGGCCTTCCCAGCTCGACTGAAGCTTCGGCGAGCGACCAGGCTTACGCTGCGGGTTGTGGAGCCAGACCAGGTCACCAGGGATGTACTCCGCGTTCCTGGTCTTTCCTTGGTACTGTCGCCACATGGCCTGGCCCGCCGTCTTGAGATGCTGGCTAGCCCGGTGACGGGTCTCCTCCAGTCGCCGCTGCAGTGCCCTGACGTAGTCGCTGTGGGTGTCTGGCAGTGCGTTCCCGGCGGCCGGCCCGTGGTGAGGTCTACCGGAAGGCGGAGCTCCCTGCCGAACATCAGTTTTGCTGGCGAGAATCCAGTGGCTTCGTGTTCAGCAGAACGATAAGCCATCAGCATGTACGGGACCCACACATCCCAGTCGTGCTGGTCCTCGCTGCAGTACTTGGCCAGCTGATGGACGATGGTGGCATTAAACCTTTCCACCATGCCGTCGCTCTGAGGCCGCAGGGGGGTGGTGCGAGTCTTGTGAATCCCGAGAAGCCGACAGCACTCGCGGAAGACCCGGGACTCAAACTCGCGGCCCTGGTCGGAGTGCAGCTCCCCTGGGACACCAAACCGTGTGAAGACTTGATCCACGAGAAACGAGGCCACTGTCTCCGCCTCGTGATTGGGTAGTGCGCACACCTCTGGCCACTTAGTAAAGTAATCCATGGCCACGCAGAGGTATTTGTTGCCCCTCTCCGTGCATGGAAAAGGGCCAGCAATGTCCACAGCCATGCGTTCCATGGGTGCCCCGGCCTGGTACAGCTGCAAGGAAGCGCGAGTCTTGTGTGCGGGCCCCTTCCTCGCTGCACACACTCGACACGTCTTGCACCACTCCCGGACGTCCTGTCGCAGGCCCACCCAGTAGACGCGTTGCCGCAGCTTCTCCAGAGTGCGCTTCACTCCTACGTGGCCACTGGTCTTTCCCTCATGCATCTCTCTCAGCAGCTCCTCTCGCCGAGATACAGGGACCACGACCAGCCAGTGCGCCTCACCTGACTTGGCATTTACCCAGCGTCGCTGTAGTATCCCTTCCCGCAACCTCAGTGCTTCCCATTGGTCCACCAGGCACTTAGTAGCGGGGCTCTCTGGGGACACAGCCTCCTTAGATGGCCTCTCACTGCCGGCTTCCATCCACCTGATCACTGGGGACACGTCTGGGTCTTCGCGCTGATCCTTTTCCCATTTATCGTCTGCCTCTGCTGTGTCGTGAGCCACCGTAAGCTTCCTGCATTTCACCTCTGGTTCACGTCGTGTCGTGGCGGCGGTGGTGGGTGTGGGGGTGTTAGTGTCCGTGGCGGTAACAGTAGTACGCGCCACCTTGCTTCCTGTTGTCACTGGTTCGCCTCGTGTGAGTTGCCGCCATGTAGCTGCAGGTGGCTTACGACCTTGTTGCTCCTCTACCATTCCCGCCGCAGCGTGTCCTCCAGGATTCAGGGGCACCTCATGACCCCTCACCGACATCCTTCCACTGTGGAGGTCCACACACGCTTCCACACGGCTCAGGTAGTCCAGCCCCAACAGGCACGAATCTTCCATTGCAGCCACATATACTGGCAGATGCTCAGTCACCACGCCCACCGTCAGGTTCACCCACACTGGTCCCCTCATAGGCACACAGTCCCCAGTGACTCCACAAAGCTGTTGTCCCGAACTGCTAACACCACGAGTTGGTAACAAGTCTTCACGGACGAAGGTTTTCTCAGTTCCCGTGTCCACCACCATGTCCAGTGAGCGTCCGTTGATACTTCCTGCCACTTTGATGGCTACGGACGCCGCCGCCTGTCGACACCTTACATGTTTTGGGGCGTCTTGGCTCTCTGCTGGGTGGCTGCCCCTGCTCCCAGCTGGGTCAAGTTTCCCGTCACCACTTCCTTGGGCTGCCGACACTCCTTCGTAGTGTGCCCGTTTTCTCCACAGGCCCAGCAGCACGGCTTGAATACGGGGCGGTGCTGATCCTCCACAGAGCGAGAACGGCGTCTACATTGATACTTCTTGTGCCCTTTCTGCCCGCAACTAAAGCATGAGCCCTTAAAGGCACCGGGGCCTCCTCGCTGGCTCTGTGGAGACGAGAAGCGGCCAGGTTGGGCGCGCCTTGCTCGTACGTGGTGGGGCCGGCCTGTCATCTCACTGGCGGGCCGCGAGTAGAGGGAGTTTGGAGCAGTGGTGGTGGTTAGCAGGAACGCCTCGAATTCAGCGGCACGCGCCAAGGCTTCCTGTACATTCCTAGGTGCCGCCTGCTTAACATGGACCTGCAGTTGGCGGTCGCAAAGGGCATCCACGAAGCAATCCTTTGCTAACATGTCGACGGTGTCCTCCGCCGCCATCGGATAAGCCCCTCTCACCAGCGTTTCTACATCCTGCGCCAGTAATGGTAGAGGCTCGTCCCCTCTCCGCTTCCTGGTCTTCAGTTGGGCGCGGTAGACTTCGGGCTGTTGTCGACGCCCGAAACGACGCTGTAGTGCCCCCGTCACGCTGGAGTATGACTGTAGTTGGGTGGTGGTTAGGTGCTCCAGGACGTCTACTGCCACGCCCTTCAGGCTTGTCACCAGCTGGTAAGCCTTTTCAGCATCCGACCAGCCCTGCCTGGAGGCTGCCGCCTCGAATTGTGCCTGGTAGGCATTCCAGGGCACCTTCCCATCATACTCGGCGAGTTTCTTCTCTGTCGAGGTTGTTCTTAACACTGGCGGGAGTCTTGGGTGGTGATTAACACTGCTTACGACACTCGGGGGAGGTGATGGAGACCCAGGTGGGGACACAGGAGGAGACAACACATGTTCCCCGCCCAACGCCGAGAGAGGCGCAGATGTTAGCGGGAAAAACTGGGTGGCGTCGTATGAGGTCATAGGGGCGGGCTTTGGCGCGTTTTCCGTGCTTGGCGCCAAGGCTGCTACTGTGCTCTCCAACGTTGCCACTTTGGTAAAGCACACCTGCACGTCTCTCATCATGGCCTCTTGACGTTGATGCCACACGCACTGTGCCCCATGTATCTTTTCCTCCACCTCCTCCTTGACTTCTTCCTTGATTTCCTCCTTCACACGGGTACACGCCTCGTTCGTGTACGTATTCACCCGTGCCTCCATAGCCTCCATCTCTCCCCTCATGGCCGCCTTGATGTTCTCCGTCTGCTCCGTTGCCATGTTCACCACATGCTGGCTTAACCTGTCTTCTTGTTGCGCCCTCCTCACCTCTTGCTGCGCTGCCATTTCTTTGCTTTCTTCTCTCGTCGCCATGTTTTCCATCTTCGCCATCATGTCCATCATCCAGCGTTCGAGAACGTCCATATTCACGCCAGCAGGTGTAGAAGGTGGGTTTGATGTCGCCCCGCTCTCCTCTGCATCGGGCGGCAACGTCGCCTCGCTCTGCTGTGATTCGTCCGCCTTTCCCGCCATTTCTGACCCAGCCAATGCCTCGTCCTCCATCTGTTCTACACCAGCAAGGACCTGGACACCTCTTTAGCACTTTCTTTTCAGCCACAAATCTGTTTTTATCCCACTCCTGACACCACTGTTACGAACCCGGGTCTTCTCCCTGGCCGGGTTCGCTGTCTTTACCACACTGACACTCACTGTACGCCACGCCGCAAGTACTCACTGTCGGCCAGCTGACGAGTGTCTCACTATTTGTGCGTACCAAGTCACGGGGGTCGGTGTCCAGGGGCCTCACGGGTTACTAGTAGACAAGCAAAGGCAGGTATTGGCAGGGAAAAGCACGGTAAACTTTCTCCGTTTATTACACACAGCTGTATATAGATCCGTCGTGTAGCGAGGTTAAGAGGTGACTGGCTGCCCCCTGCAGCGGCACTCACAAACACACACGCTCGCAGACAGTTGCCAACACGCATTAACTCAAACACATACACACCTTCATACAACATCCTAGCTAATACAGGGAAAACCCTATGCTAAATCATGCACTCGTGTACACTCATAATAACACTACCACGCTTCATTCACTCACTAGACATGATACAAAAGATACAGGTGCTGGCAGCATCCTCATGCTGCTTGGGTGCTCCCTGGTTCCTCCCGCCCCGCGCGGCACCACCGACACATACATACAGACATACGTACACCTCAAATGCATTTGTAAAACATATTACATCAAAAGTGGCCTTCCGGGGCCATCTCCGCAACAATATGAATGACGTGCGTGTCATTTATGAGAATGACCTTCCCAGCGACCATGCACCACTAGCTAGCCCTTCCTATGTCAGCTGACAGCATCAGTCTAAAAGAATTGGAACGTCGTGCTGAGTGGTTGGGAGGCCATGCTGTTCTTCAAAACGAAAGCCCTCAAGACATATTGGTAAAACCCGTGAAATTGGAGAGTGTATGTAGACTTAAACCTGTTAAAGCAAAGAATAGAAGAATGTGAGATACCGAATGTGGGCGAAAATGTTGATGTGAATGCAACCCAGATAAGTGATGCTTTATATATATGAGTGTGTGAGAAGAGCAAAGTGTACACGAGAGCATACCAGAGCAGTGAGTGAGAATGAGATGCTGAGTAGATGGGAGAGAATGGTAGATAATAAAGATGATGCAGAATTATGGAAAGCTGTAAACTGGGCTGGTGAACTGAAACAGGATGAAAAACTTGTTAAACCATCTGATGATGAATTTAAAGCATACATAGAAGGTACTCAGAATATTCAAGCTGTGTATACCAATTCATTAGGGGATGATGTCATTTCTCGAGTTACTGTGCCTGTGTTGGATCGATGAACCGGTAAGTGTTTTTGAGGCAAAATGTGAAGCCAGGAATATGAAAGCAAATAAAGCTTGCGGTCCAGATGGCCTTACACCTGGGATATTTAAGATGCTACCTATGCCCTGGTTACTTCTTCTCACAACAATATTCAACAGTATCTTTAGTACCTAGTGGTAATTATCCTGTTGCTTGGACCCGCGCTAAGATATTCACTATATATAAAAAAGGAGACAGAAGAAGTCCAAAAAACTATGGATGAATAAGTAGTGTCATCAACAGTTGTGCAAAACTATACGACATGATTCTGTGCTGCTCAAGGTTAATTAAAGCACTGGTTCAAACCATACAGAGAGCAAGCAGGTGCTCAAGAGAAGCGAGGTGGCACGGAGCACATTGTAACTCTTCGTATCTTGTGTGATCTGGCAAGAAGAAAAAAAGTATAAGCTCTTCGTTACTTTTGTTGATTTTTCCCAGGCGTACGACCTTGTTCCTCGTCAAGTGCTGCTCCGCGTACTTATTAAGCGGTTGGGTTGCGGCGCTGTGATGCTAGCGGCGCTGCTGGTGTCCATGTACTGTAGGCTACGCCGTGACAGAAAACGTGGTGGGTGCAGCCAGCGGTGGTGGCGGTGACGCTCGGTGTGCGCCAGGGTGCACCTACATCATGCTTGCTTTTCATCATATTTGTTAACGATCTTATTAAGATGTTAAAGGAAGGAGCGGGAGTATAGATGGTTTCTTATCCTGGCTTCACGTTCTTGTCCGTCCGTATGGATGATACTGTAGTGATTGCGACAACAAGAGAAAACATGCTTAATAAAAAACTTACGATTTTAAATTAGTATTGTAATGAATATGGTATGAAAGTGAACCACACAAAAACTAATTTTTTTGTAATCAATGGAGGTGAGAAGGAAAAGGAGTCCCTCTGTGTGAATGATCCGGTGGTGGAGTGGTGTGATAAATATGTTTATTTAGGGTCACATTTCACTGCTGATGGCTCCGTCTTGTCTGTTATCAGTGCACACGCAACAGCAAAAAACCGCACGTTCTTAAATTTGTTTCCTTCAAAAAGAAAAATAATGACATTTCTTTCTTTGTAAAAAGACGTGTGTTTGACGCGGCGCTCATGGCAGCGTTATTATATGGCTGTGAGTGAGTCTTGGCTGACTGGTAATCTTAAGCCAACAACAAGTTTATAGAACAGGTGTATCAAAGAACTGCTAGGTGTCAGAAGGTCCACTTGTAATGATGTCTGCTATATAGAGGCTGGTTACCCGTCTCTCCATCAAATTATAAAGAAAAAGCAGCATAGTTTTTTTTCCGCAAGATGTGGCAAAAAAGATGCGACATGACAGATGACCCTCTCATGTTTACCATCAACCTAGCTCTAAGAAGCAACTCACCAACCTCCAGACTGATAAACCAATATGTAATGACTGATGTGGGAGATGTAATCGATGATGTTTTTTTAAACCTGAAAAACAGCGACTCGTCACGACGTCAAACATAGATACGTAGAAATCAATCCTAGCCTCTCTGTCCATAGCATTTACAACACACGCCACACAATAAGTGAGACACATAGAGTATCGTTCACACGTTTTCGTGTGAGCAGCCACAATTTAGCATGCGAGACGGGTCGTGGGAGTAGGCGAGGCCGTGGTCGCTTGCCTCTCGATGAGCGTGTGTGCATGTGCGGGCAGGTGCAGACGGAGGAGGCACACGTTGTAGATGTAGAGCATTGCCCCAACACACAACACCTCAGACACAACTACTACAGGTTTAGAAATGTACATGAATTGCTCCACGGAAACTTATCACCAGATACAATGTGCAAAGTAATTCATGAACTACTACTAGCAATCATCTATGTCTAAATGAGTGTCATTATAGTATATTATGTCACAAAATAATATCAATATATTGGACCCAGTTTATTCCTAAAGGATTTTACTGTATTATTGAACTTTCTTTTCTTTTTTCTTTGTTTGTTATTCACAATAAATTACCTTAGTTCATTGCTTATAACATTTATTATAATTTATTTTGTTTTTCTACACGTTATTACTGGAACTTATTAAATTTGTTTATCTTGCATCCATTTTTACTGCTATGTTTTTATCGAAAATGGTAATTTTATTACATGTATTATTTCACCATGTTTTATTTGAATTTTAATTTTTGTTAATGTAGCAATCATGATACTCAAGATTATGTATATGTAAAAACAAAAATGTGGTCAATAAACTATCTAATCTAATCTATTTGTGTGTGTGTGTGTGTGTGTGTGTGTGTGTGTGTGTGTGTGTGTGTGTGTGTGTGTGTGTGTGTGTGTGTGTGTGTGTGTGTACCTTGAAACCAGGGCCAGAATGTTTAACATCTGGCAATCCCATTTCACATTGTTCTTACGATTATGAATAACATTAAACTAATATTGTATTGTTCACCCATTTAGCATAATCAGTGTGCACTCTTCAGCTAGATAAGTACTCGTTTGGAGTATATCAGTCTCTATTTTGATCAATATCAAAGTAGGGCAAATCTTGCCACTTAAGATTCAGGAGACTGTCCCTAATCCAAGACCAGCAGCAGCAGCAAGGTGTGTGGTGCAAGTTGACGTGTTTCAAGCTGGGGGGCGGGAGGGAGGGCGCTGGGAACGCAGGACCATCTTAACTGGATAGCACACATTAATTCAGGGTGCATGAAGCTCTCAAAAACTTGTGGACTCCTGTACAGAGTTAGAAATTTAATGACTAGGGAAGCACTGATGTCTGTATACTATATATACCCTTTGTTACTCCTATGTCATATATTGTATATCTGTATGGGGCTGTACTTGGCCCACATATCTGAATGATATAATATTTGTTGCACAAAAACGAATCATCAGAACAATATGCTTTACAGGAAAATTTGAGCACACTGATTACTAATTTTAGGACATGCATCTATTAAAATTTCATTATATGCACAAATATTTCCTATTATTAACTATATTCAAACATCTAAATACTCAACATGACAATATTTTTATGTATAAAGATCATGCATACAACACGCGGGGAAACGTAGCTATATAACTTGGTGTGTCCTCAAGCTCGTACTAATTTGTTTCAAAACAGCATACTACTTTGTGCCGGGCCCAACCTATGGAACCAACTCACTGCCAGACAACAGTAAAACTATCATTCATCTCAACTCTTTTCAGAAACAAGTCAAATCATTTTTGTTTTCAGTACAATACGTAGAATAGTATACATATATACTGTTATATTTCGTTTGCTTGATACCTAGGTATGTGAAGCTTCATAATGTATATGTGTGTCTTTATACAGATATGAGTTTAATGTATATGTTTATGTATATGTATGCTCCTGGATGTATGTGGGTGTGTGTATGTTGTGTATAACCTATATGTGTGGGGATGTATGAATATGTAGGTGTTTGAGTGTGTGTGTGTTTGTATGTTGTATGTAGATATCTATGTACATGTAGGTTGTTATTGTGTATATGATTATGTATGTTTCCATGTTATATGTGAATTGTGTGTGTGTGTGTGTGTGTGTGTGTGTGTGTGTGTGTGTGTGTGTGTGTATTGATATTGACGATATTAGTATGTGCAAATATTGTTCCTGATTGGTTGGATAGTACATTGTTCCGGATCAGGTAGTACCGTTAGGCTGAGAATGATATTTACTTATTTTTCCATTATGTCTGCCAGGGAGTCATTTGTGACTCGGCACACTAAGTAATACATTATATGTACTATGTATATGTATATGTATATATTTCATGTATAAGATTAAAAAAAATGGCAATCAATCAATCAATCAATCAATCAATCAGTACGACAGTGACATCGATGTTGATTATATTTTATGGTAAATACAAGAAATAAATCACTGTCACAGTCATGTTATCAATTTCTTAGTGATAGAAAACACCAAAATCAACAAACACAAACAATGTTTATTTACTCTCTTAAGTTTTAATAGAAGGAATTTTTCTTCAAATTTTCAGATTGTTTTTAGATCAATCCTTGCAAGAAGTCAAGAACATTTTGATATTATGGCTTTCCATGAAACAAGGTTGAACAGTAACATTGCATCATTATTCCATCTTCCTGGTTATAATAATAACTCTTATACACAATGTAGAAACACAGAAGAGGGAGGAGTTGATCTTTATATATATATGTATATATATATATATATATATATATATATATATATATATATATATATATATATATATATATATATATATATATATATATATACATATACATATATAATATTTACAATTCCTGTTGATTACATATATAGCATTATTGTGCTTTACGGAAAGTTACATAGAATGTGTTGCTGCTGAGGTTCAATGTCCTAATGGTCTTTATTTATTTATGTGCTTCATTGTATCGACGACCACCGAAAGGGGAAATGCCAAAATGTCCTATAGCAAAGTTGAATGATCTCCTCATGGTAGTCTCAGAGAAGAATTAAAGGGGAATCTACCTCCTCGGTGACTGGAACATTGACCTCTTAAAATGAGAAAGCAACCCAGCTGTCAGCCAGTTTGTTAATATCATGTATTCTTTTTCCTATACTCCCTTGATAACTAAAACTACACGAGTCACACATGATTGTGCTACACTTATCTATAGATAATATTATCTGGTCTACTGAAGTTGAACACAACGTTAGGAACTGCATTCTGTACACCGACATTATACTGACCATTTTCCTGTAACCTCTTATTTCTCTTTTAGTAAGAACATGACAAGAAAGAACAGGATTTCCAAAAGAATTTTTTGCAACACTAACATCGATAAGTTGTGCAAATGGCTACTAATGCTAACTGGAATGATGTATGTACTCATAGCTGCGCTAATATAGGTTTCAATGTTGTCACAGACAAAATTAATGAATTATTTAATGAACGTTTCCCACAGAAAAATATTTGTATAACCAACAAAGAAAAATGTTCCCGTATATTACTTCAGGTCTAAAAGCAAGTATTAAGAAAAAAAAAAAAAAAAAAAAGGCTGGAAAGACTTGCGGTCAAGTGGCCACTGTCATACAAGGAAAAATATAAGATTTAGAGAAATAAATGAACTAGTCTACTAAGATTGGCAAAAAATAATTTTACCGTAAAGAATCCCTTCACAATAATCAAGGTAATGCAAAGGAAACGTGGAAAATTTTAAATACCATTTAAATCCTAACCATCT
>JAHFWG010001560.1:6850-21225 GCA_020233015.1 Callinectes sapidus
TTGATGACAGAGGCATTATAAGATCCAGAGGTAGAATTAGCAAATGCCAATATTTTAAATATGAAATACACCATCCTGTGTTCCTCCCTAAGGATCACAGGTTAACTAAACTCATAATAAATGATTGTCATAATAAAATGCAGCACTTAGGCATAGGAACTACATTGAATTATTTAAGGAAACAAGGGTACTGGATACCCAAGGGTAGAATGGCTGTGAAGCAGGTATTGAGCACATGCCATATATGTAAGAAGTACAATGCCTTAGCATTTAAATATCCCAAATTTACAGACAGGCCCAAGCATCAAATGAACCTGGTTAAACCTTTTCAGCATGTCGGGGTGGATTATACAGGCCATTTTTGGGTCAGAGATGAAAATAGTGGTCACTCGGTTAAGGTTTATGTCCTGATTTTCACATGCCTTAACATTAGAGCTGTCCACTTCGAATTATTACCCGACATGTCCCCTAAGAATTTTTTGTTAGCCTTCCATAGATTTTGCAACCGCTACTCTATTCCACATTACTTGTACAGTGATAATGCCAAAGCTTTTCTGAAGGGTGGCAATATATTAGAAATTTTCCTTCAGTCCAAAGAAGTACAGGAAGAGCTGGAAAAGATTAATATCAAGCATGTAAAAATTCCCTTGTACTCTGCATGGATTGGTGCTGCATGGGAAAGATTAATAAGGGTGCTTAAGACCTGTCTGTATAAGGTAGTAGGAAGGGCTAAGTTAACATATTTTGAGATTTTGACTTCTCTATCTAACATCCAACTAGCCATAAATTCTAGACCTTTAACATACCGGTCCAGTTCTGAGAGCTTGGAGTTCATAACACCTAACTCCTTCCTGAAACTTCATGGGGACTCATCTCTGGTACTGAGGGGGGGTAATTGTGAAATATGGGTGGATGACCAAAGCCAGCCCTCCTTAGAAAAGACCATAGAAGAACAAGAACTAGTCCTTGAAAGTTTTAAAAAATTGTGGTATGAAAGTTATCTCCTCAGCCTGAGAGAACACAGCAGAAACCTATACCAGTGCTCGTGGGAAAATAAAATTAAAGAAGGGGATATCGTACTAATAAGATCATTAAATAAACCCAGACCCTTCTGGTTAATGGGCAGAGTATTGCAAACAATGAAAGGGCTTGATGGCAAAATAAGAACAGTTCAACTTAAAGTAATGGTGCAGTAGAATTTCACTCAATATGTAATCTCTATCCCCTTGAACTTACCATAACTCATGCTGGTAGAGATTCAAATAAGGTCAAAGATGATACCCCTAATGATGTAACCCCAGTCCGGAACGGCGGTGGCAATGTCAGGGGGGCCAGGCCAAAAAGGAAGGCTACTGATAGATTTAATAAGATGCTTAGGGATGATTTAGAGTACTTGTAAATATGATGCTTAGGGATGATTTAGAGTACTTGTAAATATGATGCTTAGGGATGATTTAGAGTACTTGTAAATATAAATTTCTGCTACACCCACGAAGGTGAGGACTGCTAGGATTTAAGCTCATGTGTTAGTAAAAAAATGCTACACCTTCACTGAAGGTGAGGATGTTAGCAAAAAATGCTACACCTTCACTGAAGGTGAGGATGTGAGGAAAATGCAACACCTTCACTAAAGGTGATGTAATTAATAGTATTAAGGTATTAGCTTAAGGTGGGGGTAAGGTCTAAATTTAAAACTAGGTTAAGGTGAGATAAAGTAGGTTAGGATAAAATGCTACACCTTTCCTAACGGTGAGGATTTGGTAGGGGCATGACTATTTGGATGAGATGAGCAGCGATCTCAACCTCCCCGAGTTGCATTTCCATTTTTTTTTTCTCTCTCTCTCTCTTACTACAGTAAATCCCTATTTCATCTCTTTATTTAAAATAAATAAACAGATAAATTGACCTCCAGAGTAGTTACCTAATTGCGATTTGGGGAATCGCAATCTCTGGGGAATATGTCAGGAATTTAACTAGTCAACAATAATGCATAGTAATTATCGCAAAATGTTCAGTCGACTGTTAGCGGTTGCTTGTAAATAAAACATGTATAATGCTTCCAAATAAGAATATATATGAATAAATATATTTAATAATAAATAAATAAATAGTAATGTTTCTTTAACATAATGAGATGTAAAATCAAGTAGCTAATTAAGTAGTTAATGTTTACGGGAAAATAAGACAGAGGGCGTTGGTGGCGCGGTATATAAATCACGACCGGCGTTCATCACGTCAGTACTCTGTTTGTACCCAAAGCTACAACACGAACTTTCCTTCTCCGAACTACAACTTCGGGCCGTTCAAGAGAATTTACCTTGAAACCACCAACTTCTTCTACATCAGGCTAAGTAGCATTATTTTTTGGAATATGTGCTAGGCAATTTTGTTGCAACTATTTTGGGCCATAAGCATTTCTGTGTTTTGAAATTAGTGCTGCTTGGCTGGTAATGGCGGTCCTGTAAACGACTGTCAAGTACAGGTGAGGCGTGGTTTCCTTTTTTGATGCTCTTGGGTACTATTTAATGTGAAGGGTCACTTTCTTTTTTTACCTTTTCACAACACTACAGCATGGCATACAACTTTCTTTACCTCAGGATCATTTTCATTTATGACATTGTACTGTAAATGACAAGTATCTAATTCAATATACTGCCAATGAAATTCAGGGCCATTCCACCAGATCTTACTATCACAAAGTTCATCAGCTGTCATGCCTCTAGATGCATGATCTGCTGGATTGTTGTGGGTTTCTACAAATCTCCATTGATCTGGTGTGGTGTGGTCTCTAATTGTTTGTACTATATTTGCTACATATACATGAAATCTCTTTGAATCATTTGCAATGTAACCAAGGACCACCTTGCTATCTGTCCAAAATATTTCTGAAATTTTGTCATATTCAAGTTCTCCCTTTAGAAGCTTGTGAATTCTAACTGACACCACTGCTGCTGTTAGTTCAAGTCTGGGTATTGTTATGGTTTTCAAAGGTGTTACACGTGACTTTGCCATTACTAACGCACAATGAACTTGGCCAGTCTTACTAATCAACTTAATATAAGAACACTGACCATATCCTTCTTGACATGCATCTGAGAAGTGATGAAGTTCAACTCTCTCTACTTTATCAAAGTTGTCAGGTTTGTAAAATCTAGGTACCCTGAGCTGATCCAGTTTGCACAATTCTTCTCTACATTTGATCCATTTAGGCTGAATATGATCAGGCACCTCATCATCCCAATCAACAGCATTCCTGCATAATTCTTGCAAGATTTGCTTTCCTCTAAGTACAAGAGGTGACACTAGACCCAAAGGGTCATATATAGAGCTAACAGTTGACAAAATACCCCTCCTAGTGAGTGGCTTGTCTTTCAGTTTTATTATGAATTGAAATGTGTCAGATTCTATGCACCATTCAACTCCCAGAGTTCTCTCTATAGGCAGTGTGTCTTCACTTTTACCAAATTCAAAGCTTTTAACCCGGTCTGCCCTTTCATGGGGAGAGATTTCAGCTAGTACATCTTTGTTGTTTGACAAGAACTTGTGAAGGTTAAAACCTCCTCTTTTACACAGCTCTTTGCTCTGTTCAATGAGAGTGACAGCTTCCTCTTTGGTGGCTACTGACTTTTAACCATCATCAACATAAAAGTTATTTCTTATAAATTTAGCTGCATCAGATTCACATTCATAATCATCTGCAGCTTTCTTTAATGCAAAATTAGCTACACTTGGAGATGATGTAGCCCCAAACAAGTGAGCTGTCATTCTGTATTCACCTATCTCATCCTTAAGGTTACCATTTCTCCACCACAGAAATCTCAACATATCTCTATGCTCTGGGTTAACTTTAACTTGATGATACATTGCTTCTATATCACAAACACGTGCAGCGTTTTCCTGCCTAAACCTGCATAACACTCCAACAAGTTTGTTGGTAAGGTCTGGGCCTTGTAACAAATGACTGTTTAGTGAATGATTTCTGTAGTTTGCACTACAGTCAAATACAACTCTCAACTTTTTTGGTTTTCTTGGATGATAAACTCCCATGATGTGGGATGTACCAAACCTTACCATAATTCGTAACTAAATCTGTGGCTGGTACAGCCTCTGCATAGCCTTTAGTTATCATATCTTCTATAAACATTTTGTAGTCACTCCCATGCTGATTGTCCCTTTCAAGTTTAGTCATTAATTTCTTTAATCTTTGTTGTGCTAGCACTTCGTTATTTGGAAGTTTGACATTATCATTCTTAAGAGGAAGGGGTAACTCATAATGCCCATCCTTCAGCTGATGAACTCCTTCTTTCATCCTTTTTATGAACATTTTATCTTCATATGATAGTGGAGTGTCAGCTGATCCTTTGTCATTGAAGTCAAGTTCCAACATTTCTCTCACTTGAGAGGGACTAATCAACTCTTTGGTTTCAGTGGGAACAACTAAGAAATTCACCTTCCTTTCATCCCTTATTTCTACTTCTTGTGCCACTGTTCTGTTCACTACCACTGTACTCTGCATTGGTGGAGACATCCCACCAATAATTCCCCATCCAAGTTTTGTCTTACGTGCACAGGGGTGATCATCATTATCATCTGCTATTTGCTCTTGTGCCTTAAGGGCGGCTGTGCAATTAAGACCAATGAGAAGTCCTATGTCAACATTTGGATTATATTTCATTAGTTTGTCAGAGATTACATTCAAGTGGGGCCATTTACAAGCAGTCTCAGGCCTTGGTATTTGATTCCTCTCAGCATTAATTACCTCTGTAGAATATGCTGAAGGAATTGGTGTTTCCATTTCTTCATTATAACCTTTTACTAAGTCCATGAACTTTGATGGCACTAGTAGTGTCCTTTCCGCGTATTGTATGAACATCAAGTGACACTGTTGGGCCTCCAACCCCTAACTTGTGCAAAGTGTCTTCCTTAATGAGTGAAGCAGTTGACTGCTCATCCAGTCATGCATACACTAGAATTTTGTGCTCTTCATTACTGACATGATGAAGCCACACGGGGACTATCATACTATGCATGTCATGTATTACTGATTCTGTTACTTTAACTTTATTTGTTACAACAGTTGTGGATTTTTTATCAACATTAGGCCGAGTTGCTTGTTTTGGCATCTCTTGGCCCTTAGTTCCCATCATATCATTGTTGTGGAGAGCTGTGGGGTGGTATCTCTGACATATTTTACACATTCTCTTTCTCCTATAGTACATCTTTTTATGACCAAGTATTAAACATCCTGTACATAAGTTTCTTTCTTTAACGAATGCATACTTAATGCTACCATCAAGTTTAGCAAATTCCTTGCAATCATGCAAGTCATGATCCTATGAACAATAGTGTCAGACAGAACAATGTCTTTTTCTTTCCTGCTCCTTGGGATACTGTCTTGTGCTGCCTTGTACATCTACTTTATTTTGAAAGGAACACATGGGTTTTTCTTCAATTGTTTTAGCCATGAACGTCCTACTCCCTCTATTCTTTGCCATAGTATTTGATTCCCTTTGTTTCCGTTTGGTTACCTTTGTTTCAGTGCTACGCCAACAGTCTGCTTCCCAACTTACTTAATCTAAACAGAGAAAGGGATTGCTTGTTTCATTTGCTATCTTGTAAATAAAATCACAAAGCATCTTAAAAGGTGGGTTCTCCTCATCACTATTAGAATTGTTGATACTTCTTTTACTTTCAATATACTGCAATGCTTTATCTATCCATTTAGTTGCTATTTCCATGGGGAGTTTTGCCAGGAGTTTTTCTGTTCCCTAGGATCATCCAGAAATGACAAGTAAACATTGTGTGTCTTCACAGCCTGACAGCGCTGCAAAAAGTCTGAAAATGCCGTTAAGGCTGAGCTATTACCCTTAAGGATCGGTAGCCATTTCATTAGTTTTTTTGTGTAAGCATCAGCTATGATACGCTTATTCCCAATCCTTTCCCTTAGAATATTCTTTGCCATTGTGTAGTCATTCTCAGAATTACATTCTATGGCCATACTGATAGAATCCTTTGCTACACCATTTAAATACTTATATAGGTAAGCTAGCTTATCTGAATTGCAATTAGTGCTAGAATTTACAAAGGCTTCAAAATTTTTCATCCAAACTAGAAACTCAATGGGTTCTCCACTGAAAGTACTTGGTCCTATAGGAGAGGGATAACATTTGAAACCACATGTGTTTGTTGAGACATTTCCTGCAGGCTGGGAAGGATCTAGACAAATCTTTCTTGCATTATTAATGGAACTATAGGAATATGGTACAAAACTTTGAGCTCTAGGATTGAGGTTCACTGCCTGAGGCTCATTATCTATTTGTTTATCTACTTCACATATCAATTTGTGATCTTGTACACCAGAAGCAGCTTCCTTTAGGTAATGGAGTGTAACATGTTTGTGAGGCAGGGCTTTACCACCTTGTTCACCTGCAATTGCCTGTGCTTTTAACTCATTTTGTGACTCAATGTATTGTTGAATATAACTTTGCTTCCCTATACTTTCATCATCATTTGGAAGCCCTTGTTCCTCTCTTTCAACTAATTCAAATGCATTGAGTTCAGCATTGGCTATGGCTAGATCTATTTCTTTCTTCTTCTGTGCTATCATTGCCTGTTTTCTTGACAATGCAACTTCTGCCTCTGCCCTTTCTATAGCTAGTTTGGCTTCTTCTACTAAACAATCATGATACTCCATTTTCTTCCTAAGTCAGGCTACCGCTACTATTTCTTTCTTTCTTTCCTCAGATAAACGTGAAGCAGATGACACCCTAGAATGTCTAGATTGTTTACTAGAACAAATTGAACCATTTTCACTTCTAAATTCCTTCCTCTTGCATTCTATACTTTTTAACAGTTCATGGTGGACTTCTTGATTGAATCCCAACTCTTGAATTAGCTCCTCAGATCTTTCTTGTTCTAGTTTCGCTAGTTTTAAGTATACTGCACCATACTGATTAAATAACTCTTCTTCTCCTGACAAAGACTAATTGAAAGGGGTTAACTACAGACTTCAGTGTTTTTATAATTTTGTGGCTAACACGGTTCCATTTAATTTTAAAGGATTCTGCTCTTTTCTTTACCTTACTAACTTCATATTCCTTTGTTTTATCAGTCAGAACATTTTGCCTGACACTAGCCTGACACTTTTTGCCTGACACTAGCACTAGGAGGAGGAGGAGGAATAACAAAAAAATTGAGAGAAAAAAAAAAAAAAAAAAAAAAAAAAGGGAAAACAAGAATACGAAGAGGAGAAAACAAGTTAGTCGCTGATGACTTTTTTTGTTCATTTTTTGTAATTGATTTTTTCTAAGTACTAGAGAAGAAGAAAAGAAGGAAAAGAGGAAGAGGAGGAGGAGGAGCAGGAGGAGGAAAATAATCTTAACACACACACACACACACACACACACAGCCTGGGCCAGCCTGTTGGCCTCTTCCCTATAGCCCCTCTAACCTAGGCTAAGACACTAAGCGACAGTGCTAGCGAGTGTGGTGATTCGTACGATAAGACAATGTGCGTCCCTACCTTGCAATACCGACCCAGTGAACTTTTTAAATACAAGCGAGGGTCTGGTTATCCACCCAGTGATGTGATAGAGCGGCTTAAAGATCTGAAACTTTTTCACAGCCGTGGTTCGCGTGGTGGAAGGGGCTCAGTGCGCTCAATACCCGTGCACACCTCCGCCAGGAAGGAACCGAGGGAAAAAAGTGTGAGAGGTTACAATCACATCGAAGTGCCGCGTAGCTGGTACAGCCTCCCCTCCCTCCTCCTCTCGAACGTGACATCTCTGGCGAACAAAGTGGATGAGCTGATAGTGACAGTGCGTGAGGCCAGTGCAGACATTGTGGCCATTACGGAGGCGTGGCAAATAGTTCCTGAGGTGTGTGGTATTGATAACTACCAACTCTTCCACCATCTTAGGACGGGTCGTCGAGGGGGTGGAGTGGCTCTGTACTGCCGCAGTTCCCTCTGTCCCTCACTTCTCAGTGTTGACGTGCCTGACGGCGTTGAGGCATTGTGGGTGAGAGTGACGTCCCCCTCCCACCCTCGCAACACAGCATCCATCATTGTCTGTGTTGTTTACCACCCTCCACGTGCTTCCACAGCGCAGGTGCTCGCAGACCATCTAATCACCACTGCTGATAGGCTCAGGGTGCGATTCCCCGCGGCTAAGTTGGTTATCTGTGGGGACTTTAACCGCTTAGATACGAGTGATATACAACACCAGCTTCGACTCACTCAGGTCGTGGGGTTCCCTTCGCACGAGCAGGCAACACTCGACCTTATCTTGTCTGACCTGAGCCATCAGTACCAGCCACCCCTGCCCCTACCCCCCATAGGGCGCAGCAACCACCTGTCCATCATCTGGAGGCCTGCCCCCACTACCTCGGTCCCCAAGTCATCTGTCACCCGGACCCACAGACCAATGCCTGACTCAGCCGTGAGGGACTTCGGGCAATGGGTAACTCACCACCCGTGGACTGAGGTGACGGGGGCCGAGGACGTCAACACCAAATGGGAAAATTATGTCACCACCACCATGCAGGCTTACCATCACTACTTCCCCGTCAGAAAGGTCACAGTGCACCCAAGTGACGCCCCCTGGATGTCACCCCGCATCAAGCGGCTCCTTCGTCAGCGTAACAGACTGTATTACACAGACCCTGCTCGCTACAGAGGAGTTAGGAACAGAGTCATCAGGGAAATCAAGATAGAAAAAAGAAGGTATTACCCAGACAAAATTAAACACCTTAAACAGGCCAACAGCAGTCAGTGGTTCTACAAGGTCAAGTTGCTATGCGGACTACAAAAACAATCTCCCACTCTTCCCTGTACCTCACACCTTCCCTCTAATGAAGCGGCCGAGGAGATTAACGGTCACTTTGCTGCTATCTGTCAAACTCTTCCTCCTCTCTGTTTCGCCTCTCTACCTGCCTACCTTCCCCCTCCCTCCACCCCTCACATTGTCCAGGAAGCTGATGTAGTTAAAAGAATTAAGAAATTTAAATCTAACAGGGCCACTACTCCATGTGATCTGCCCATCAAAATTTATAAAGAATTTGCTCTTGAATTGGCCACTCCCCTCACTTCAATCATCAATGCCTCTCTCTCACCAGAGTTCAGTTCCCGCTGATTGGAAGACTTCATATGTCACACCACTCCCTAAAACACCTAGCCCTCAGTCTTTCAATGATTTAAGGCCAGTCGCTATCACACCCATCCCCAGCCTTATTTGTGAAGATTTTGTGTTTGACTGGTCTTACTCCAAAATTATTAAACACATTGACCCACAACAGTTTGGTAATATTAAAGCTACATCCACCACCCACTATTTAGTTAATTTTCTTGAATTCATTCATAGCAACCTGGACAAGCGTGACACCTCTCTTGCTCTCGCTTTTGTTGACTTCAGGAAAGCGTTTGATCTGGTTGACCACACTGTTGTTATCACCAAGGCCATAAAGCTGGGCCTTCACCCTGACCTGATATCTTGGCTGGCTGACTTCCTGTCTGGTCGCCAGCAGGCTGTTCGCTATCAGGGCTCTGTTTCCTCCCTACGCCAGCTGACCTGCGGGGTCCCCCAGGGGACCAAGATGGGGCCTCTGTGTTTCCTTATCATGATAAATGACGCCCTCACCGACACCATACACCGCTGGAAGTATGTGGACGACTGCACGCTAGGCATCACCGTCAATAACAGGGCGCCGAACTACACGTCTCTTCAAGACTCCCTGGACAAACTACAGGCGTGGACGCAATCCAACAGCGTCACCATCAACCACACCAAGACCGTGGTGATGCACGTCTGCACGGCCAAGACAGCTGTACCACCACCCCAGCTCAGCATCGGCCCTCACTCACTCCAAGTAGTTAACACCTTCAAGCTACTTGGGGTGGGCCTGGACGACCATCTCTCCTGGAGCCAACATGTGGCGAGTGTGGTGAAAGCAGCTTCTTACCGTCTCTTTATGCTGCGAAGGCTCAAGTCTCTGGGGACACAGGCGGAAGAGCTCAAGGGAGTGTATATCTCCTTCATCCTCCCTAAGCTCATGTATGCCTCCCCAGCGTGGTCATCTTCCCTGAACTCCACGCAACTACACCAGCTGGAGAGAGTTCAGAAGAGGGCATGCAGGGTCATCCTTGGCCCTGCATATGTGGACTACGCCCATGCCCTGACCACCTTGAGCCTCACCACACTGGCCGCTAGGTACGAGAGGGCCCTCAGCAGCTTTGGTAGGGGCCTGCTTCGCACTAGCCGCCACCGCCACTTCCTGCCACCTGCAGCCCCGCCTCCCTCTAGGACTACTAGAAACCCCAATGTGCTGGTCCCCCCCAAGGCGCCCCGCACTGACCGCTACAAACGAAGTGCCATCCCTACCATCATCAAGGGCATTAACCTTCATTAACTTTGGTGTTTAGTTTAGTTTATTCATTTAGGTAGTATTAGGTCTTAGTTTACGCTGGTTTTCCCCCCTGTACGTATTTTCAGTCCCAGGACTGCTATGTCAATAAACCGTTTATTATTATTATTATTATTATTATTACACACACACTGAAGTGAAGCCGTGAAGCAGTGATTAGAAATGCAAGGAAACTAAAAGGCACCGGCATCTATATAAATGGAGCTCAAAAAAAGTCCCTCTGATGAAGAAGGCGAGGGAAGAAGGAAAGATTGCCTTCTTTTAGACACAGGTTAGGTTGATCATCAAGGAGTGAACGGCACAACGATCCGGGACTACCAGTGGCGAACCATCTGGAACTGGTGATGACGGTTCCAGGGAGCTTCGTTCGGCTGGTGCTGTTGGCGGTGGAGTGGAGGTGAGGCCTGAGGCGGAGCCGGCTGGTGTTGGTATCGTGTTGGTGTCGGAGGTGGTGCGGGCGTTCCCTCCACCACTCGTACTGGTGTGGACTTGGCTGCACGGTCTCCTGTTCCTGCGGTGGGTACGGCAGTGCCTCACGCTTCTGCGGATAACGCCCAGTCTCCTGGTGATGGCGGGGCGATGGCGGTTAGCGGTGGAACTCCCGGCCAGTGTGGCAGTGGCCTGGGTTCTGGAGGCGGTGCAAGTCAGCGACACAGGACTCTACGAAACCGCAGGAAGTAAATGAGTGTTCTTTCCTTGTTGATTTTTTTTTTGTTTTTTTTTTTTGTTGATTTCTCTTTTCTTTAAAATTCAATGGCTATGTGAGGAACTACCATTTGCTACACTTACTAATGACTCTTTTCATTCCACTATTTGTAATCTAACATCTTTCAATAGTTATTACTATAATCTAGAATATAATCCTTTTGCTACACATGATAAGTATGACAATTTTTTGTGTACCGATGAATTCTACTTGCGCAATATATTTATTTATATTCCTAAATGTAAATATATTTTTCTCGACAACATTAATTTGCCTAGTAACAACATCTTAACGATTTCTCATGTGAATATTCGATCCATTCCAAAAAATATTCAAGATTTCAAGAACAATATTATACAGTACATCTCTTAACATTAATGTCATTGGTTTTACTGAAATTTGACTCGATTCTCACCTTTCACATTTGTATAACATTCCTGGATATCGTCTCTTTGTTAACTCAAGAAATATTCATGGTGGTGGTGTTGCCCTGTATATATATCAAGTGATTATGACTTGTTGCTACAAAATCATTTAACTATTTCAGATTCTTTTATCGCGTCTTTAGGTGTTGAGGCAATATTGCAACAAAGAAATATTTGTTTTTATGTATCTATAGACCACTAAATAGTAATTTTGGTGAATTTATCTCAGTAATAAATGACATACTCTCTTCTGTTTATGAGAAAAAATATCAGGGTGTATTTGTTCTTGGATATTTTAATCTGAATTTATTGAGATCTAATGATAATAATGTTTTTGATTATGTAAATTTGATGTTTTCTTACTCCTTTTCCACTAATTACGAAACCAACCAGAGTCACTGATACTTCGGCTACACTAATAGATCACATTTGGTCATCACAATTAGAAAATAATATTGGTAATTATGTCATCCATAATGATATTTCTGATCATTTTCCTGTATTGTCTCAATTTCAAATAGCGTCTATTAAGCATGAACCTCAGCAAAATTTCAAAAGGGTAATTTCAGCAACTGCAATTGAAAAATTCAATAATGACCTTGCTCTACTTGATTGGTGTCAGGTATTCAGTACAGTAAATGCCGACGAAGCTTATGATATATTCTATGATAAATTTTATTACTTGTTTCAACAGCATTTTCCTAAAAATCAAATCAACTTAAGGAGGAAAAGTGAAGTCAGCCCGCATGTTACTCCTGCTCTAAAAAACAGTATTAGAGAAAAACACAGATTAGAAAGACTAGCTAAAAAGTGGCCCTTAACTTAGTGAAGTATATAGAAAATATAGAAATAAGTTAACTTCAGTTTTAAGGACAGCTTAAAATAATTACTATAAAAATAAATTTAATGATAATCAAGGTAACCCCAAACGGCAATGGAGCACAATAAATACAATTCTTAGCAGATCTAATTATTTTAGTAATTCAAGAATAGAGTTAAGTCCAATATCTTTGAATATGTCTGTTACTTTTAATGAACATTTCCTAAAAAATAGTTTCACCTTGAATAAGGAACATGATTACAAAAAATACTTAAACAACTCACCGAAATTTTCTATGTATCTTTTTCCTACTAATAACACTGAAGTTGGTCAACTTTTACAGAACTTAACAGCAGATACACCTGGATATGACGACATACCACCTAAATTATTAAAACTTTCCTCTTCATTAATAGTATCCCCCTTAACACACATAATTAACCTATCACTCAAAACAGGCTCATTTCCAGATAACTTGAAGAAAGCAAAAATTATTCCCATATTTAAGTCAGGTGACAGAAGCAATGTCAATAATTACCGTCCGATCTCCATACTTCCGGCATTCAATAAAGTATTTGAGAAAATAATATAATATCTTCTCGACTAATCAGTTATCTAGAAACCAATAACTTACTAGCAGATCAACAGCATGGTTTTAGGGAACAACGATCCACAGAATCTGCAATCCTTCAGTTTGTTAATATTATATATCCCTGCTTAGAAGAAAAATTTTATGTTGCTGGAGTTTTCTTGGATTTATCAAAAGCGTTTGATAGCTTATATCACGATATTTTGCTCCAAAAATTAGAAATGATAGGAATAAGAGGTGTACCTTTAGATTTATTTAAGAGTTATCTTGGTTGTAGCAAGCAGAATGTCTTCTGTAATCACATTTATTCACCATTTAAGTCCATTTGCAAAGGAGTACCACAAGGCTCTGTACTTGGTCTCACACTTTTTTTATTTATATAAATTATATTGTTAATGCTAGTTCAAACCTTCAATTCATAGTATATGCTGATGATACCACGGTTGTATTGAAAGACAAGAATATTAACTCGCTTCATGCAAATTTAATTTCAGAATTAGAAAATATAAGTTCATGGATCAATTCAAATAAATTAAAACTTAATGTTTCAAAGACAAACTGAATATTATTTCAAAACAGATCACTGAACAGCTTCTTACCACCAGTATTTCTCAATAATAAATTAATTCAGCAAGTTAAAGATACAAAGTTCCTTGGGGTTGTTACTGATGAACATCTTAATTGGAAACATAATATTGACCAGACGTATTAAATTATCAAAAATTACAGGAATATTATTTAGAGTCAGGCATAATTTAACAACCGAGGCTATGATCAGTATTTACTACACCTTGTGTTATCCTCACCTCATATATTGTGTTCCTATTTGGGCATGTACATGGCCATCTTTTTTACATAGATTATTAATAGATCAGAGTAAAATTTTTCGTTGCATTTATTTCCTTAAAAATTTTGACTCTATAACTGAAGTAATTAATCAAGCTAAAATGTTAAAGTTTCCTTTTATTCAGAATTTTCACCTTGTTACTAATATTCAAAAAATTAGGACAAGATAGATTATTCAAATTTGTAGATTGTGCACTTCCAACAAGAAGTAACAATGTTAGTCTCGTATGCCCAGTATTCAGAACAACTTTGTTTAGTGTGTTTAATTTTGGACCAAAATTGTTCAATAGATTACCACTTGATTTAAAAACTCTTCCTACTTCTAATCAATACAGGTTCAAATGGAAAATAAAGAAATACTTTTTACGGCAACAAAATGGGCTATTTTGAGATATGTATTATTATTGTTATTAATATTATTATTGTTATTGTTATGGTTATTGTTAATGGTTATTGTTATTGTTATTGTTATTGTTGTTGTTATTGTTGTTGTTGTTGTTGTTGTTGTTGCTATTATTACTGTTATTATTATTATTATTATTATTATTATTATTATTATTATTATTATTA
>JAHFWG010002812.1:0-12655 GCA_020233015.1 Callinectes sapidus
CTTGACTGGTTTTTTTTTTATCGGGATGTGCTTTCCGTCTATAGCACCTAAACAGGAAAATGCCAGGCCGACTTGAAGGCGTCACTCGTCATAATCCATTCTTTTGGTGTTTTCGGCATCTGAAAAAGAAATTAAGGGTTGTTACTGAAAACTGACAATAATTATGATCTCGCTACCAAATGGCGTTTAAGCAAGTGAAACTAAATTTTAATAATTTTTCCGGGAAATGGTATTGGCCTGCATGAGGCCAAAGGTCAAGGTCACAGAAGGACAAAGTGTAGAAAAACGTTATATGATAGGGTGGCTATGAGGTGTGGATTTGTACTCGCAAGAGTAATTTTTTCTATTTTAATTTTTTTTTATTTTGTTCCAGGATGGAGATGACTCAGGAGACAGTACTAAAGAAAGAGAAAGCGAGAACTGTGAGGGGTCACTTCCAGCGATTCCACGCCCACTGACCATGCCGAAGAAGCAGTCATCCTCCAGTCCGTCCGTATCTCTAGGCAGAAAACGCAAGCCAGTCACGGAAGCCGAGAAAGCGGAACTCCTGTCATTGGCAAAAGCACGTTTAACTGAGCCGGAAGACCGGTACCTGAGCCAAGCAAAGACATGGGCGCATGAACTGAAATGTTTGGATGCCACACAAGAGCTGTTTGCGAAAAAACCCATAAACGACATATTGTTTGAAGCTCGATGCGGCACGCTGCACAGAAATTCGGTGCTAATTAATGCCAACACCACAACCCCATCCAGCAGTCGATGCAGTACCCCATGTGTCTCTGTTGGCCACTACCAAGTTCAGTCTGACTCTGCACCTTCTTTCATGAACAATTACCAGGGCGGACATTTCTAGCAAGTGGCAACTGAATCCCCTAATATCGGAAGCAACCTGTCCCAGTATTTTGGTAACTTCAGTCCTACCCCTTGATGCTTACAAGTGTTGGACTGTCAAGATTGATATATCTTGTTCATGTACAAGTTTAACATATAGTACGTGTTCTCAGTTGATTTTCATTTTCATTGCTTTGGTATAACAAAGTTTCACAAACAGTATGGTATAACAATAAAGTTTCACAAACGGTACATGTTTTTAAGTTATTTACGACCTTACTTACCTTTATAGTCTGCTGACGCTTCAGACAAAGGATGATGGCCTCGCAGGTATCAATAACCAACTTTCCAATCGCTTGCGGAGATCTTGCTGTCAGAAATTTCAAGTCTTCCAAGGAATTTCCAGACGCCAGGTACCTGAGTGTGATGGACAAGCGTTCACTTGGTGATATGGATGGACGCATGACGGTGTCTTCTTTCCTTATCAATGGCTCTACAAGGCCGAGTAACTCATCGAACGATGGCTCATCCATTCGAAGGAAGTTACGGAAGTCCTCTGGTTCGTTAACACGTAATTCTTGGAGGAGGTTGACGTGTCCGTAGGTTTCCCGTTTTAAAAAACAGTCTTTTGACCATTTCCGACGTTTACCAGGAGGTTTATCAGAGTCCAATGCGAACACTAGTGCTATGGCCACTGATGGATCCATGTCGAAGATTTTGACGATAGT
The DNA here is from genome assembly GCA_020233015.1 of Callinectes sapidus. Taxonomy (NCBI): domain Eukaryota; kingdom Metazoa; phylum Arthropoda; class Malacostraca; order Decapoda; family Portunidae; genus Callinectes; species Callinectes sapidus. The sequence continues at coordinate 1,560 of JAHFWG010002812.1, forward strand.
GAATTTTGATGGGAAAAACGCCTAAACGTGTGTGGGCAATTATGCATCAAAATTTTTCATCAAAATTTTGATGCAAAATTTTGACGCTTTTTTTGAACGTATATGGGCCCCTTAAGCCAGGGGACATGAGGCCATTTCTAACGGCCTAGCATATATTCAAAACTGAGCTTGGCTTTCATCTAATAGGGCAGGGGCTTCTTGACAAACTGTTAAAATATTTCTCTTTACGTTAATTAGCTCGTTGAATAGCCCTACACCCCATTCTATAGCCAAGCCACAGAACAGGCACAAAACGGGTCTGATCGGGGAGCAAAAGTGACAAACACCCTTCCCGACTGCCTTCTCTTTCATAACTGAACGCTTCTGCGTAAATGCGATTCCGCTGGCCTTGTCTACGCCCAGACCTGCTCTGTTACAATATACAGTGTGTTCCGTGACTTAAGCTACATACAGTACTGTACTTTAAGGATAGAATATTTTAGGTAATTCCACGTTAAAAATATTTCATATACATGTTTTATGTTTTGCTTTGTTTTGTTAGAAATTAAGGTGGAAACTGTGTGTTGGGGGAGCCGCTCGCCTTGTTCCTGCTCCTTCCCTCCCCTTCGCCGCATGCGGCATCGGTGTCATGGGTTAACTATTTTTTTTCCCTCATATACAATGTATGCACTCAAATCAGTAAGATGATCATAATATTCGGTATAAGTAATATTTGCCAAGAAGATATAAATAATTTGAGACAATCTGACCACCAAAATATCATTACATAATGCAGGATGGCGTGTAGCCTCCTTCGAAAATGATTCTTGCCTAGCCTAACGTCATCCCCACGGGCCCCATAAGTGAGAATGGGTGGGTCACCCTTATGGTATTGTTTTTAATATTTAGGTAAGGTTAAAGTAAATTGTTAGCTGTGATCAAATAAGTGAAGGTTGATATTTGGGCATGCGCTTTAAACTGGCGTGAGCAGTTCATCAGCAGATGGCTTGTTGTACTTTGAGCCGCTGTTCACGGTGGATTCTCAAAGCGGACAGCTCCAGACTGCAGGGTTGCAGACGGTAGGTAGATGCTGATCCACCTATTGACAATGTCAAAGAGGCTGTGGCAAAGTTGAGGGGTGGAAAGGCACCTGGGCCTGTACATACGAAAATACTAAAATGTTGCACTAAGTTTGCTGAAGTGTACTTAACATGAAGTGGACTTCGAGTCACACTAAGTATGTACTTCGAGCAGTACTTAAGTGTAAGTCATCTGACGTGTATGAAAAAGCAACCATGGCAAAGCTTGAAACCGTAAAAATATTATTATTTCAACAAAAACAACATAAAAGTGAAAGAGAATTATGTTATACATATCCAGAACTACTATTATTAATTTTATATCGCCAATTTGTCTCATTAAATACGAATTCGAAAAAGTATTAACTTGCCAGCGTTTCAATTATTTTTGGCGTCACGTTAACGCTGTGTTTGTTTACGTCTTTCTCTCCGCAACTTGACAGCCTTCAGTATGGACACCCCTATGAGTACCCCGAGGACCCAAAACTGGAGCAAGGACGAAGTCCTTCGACTGTTGCAGCTTGTCAAGGAGAGGAAGGACATAATAAAAGGGAAATTCAGTCCCATGCTTACCATCAAGCACAAGAGAGAAGCTTGGTGGCAAATCACCGAGGCCCTTAGGCTCCTTTCACACGAGGTCACCGGTGACCGTCACCGGTGACCGTCACCGGTGACGGTCACTAGTTGCCTCGTGTGAAAGCCTCGGTGACTAGTGACCGTCACTTGAAACAACCATGCTAGGAAACACTCAGTCGAAAGAATGCCGTCATCAAATGAGGAGTTGCTTTTATTGGCTCTGCTGCAGAAGAAACACTCTCGAAAAAGAAAAATACAAAGTTTTTGATGCTGATTAGGAATACATATAGCATTCATTTTTTTAAGAAATTAGGTAATACATTTTGAGTTATTTGCCTTTTAAGTTTTAAGCGATTTCGTACATGCCATATAAATGAAAGGATACAAAGTTCTTCCTACTAATGAATAAATTGAATATGCAAATGCTTTCTTTGACTTAAGTAATTCATTTTTTTTCAGCGGGAGATTTTTCTTCAAAGTCTGCAATGAAGTGCAGGATAACTGCATTCCATGCCTTCCTCTTCATTCTTGATGTTCTATTCATCAGAGGATGAATCCCACAGTGCAGGGTATTTCTCCACTTCAAGGATGAATTCTTCAGTATTAATATTGTCCATGTTATTCATAAAAACAAGATCAGACACCTTTACACGAGGACAGCTAGTAAGTACTGGCAGCGGGTAGCGCCCCCAGTGAGAGCAGTGTTGCGTCACCGAGTGACTCAGTGTGAAAGATATCATTTAAATTATACCCAACAGTCGGTGACGGCAACTGCTTGTAATAGTCCGGGAGCCAGGAGGGGTCCACGTGCACCATATTGATGACAAAATTCTACAACCAGTTTTGAAATGCTTAGACCTTCCTCTTAAAGGTTTGAGGTGTTCCCAAGCTGAAATATTGTCCCATGACCCTTTTATGACCCCGTGACCCCTAATTTTGGCCTTTTTTGACGTCAGGTGGGAATGTTCACAGACAGTTTATCAATGCCTCATCATGCTGAACACGATTATGATATTATTTATCTTATCAGAGTACTCTGTGACCTACAAATCCAAGATGGCGGCCGTTGGAGAAATTGAAAATTGGATGAAACTGACTATCTGGCGTTATAATACCACTTTTATATCTTTTTCTGAATTATTAGGTGCCTTATTGCAATTAGTTTTAGAGCAGGACAATTGAATATATAAAATAATGCATGTGGGGTCCTAACTCCTGTTAAACTAATATATGTGTATAAATATATATATCCACATGCATGGACATGGGCCTTATGGTTCAGTGGTGGTTGTTTGCTATTATAATCTAGCCGACTGCACATGATTAACTACATAATCTTATTCTTGTTCCTTCAGGTATCTGGTGCTTCTAATGAACTAACCTTCATGGTGGTGGGAACTTTTACATTCTAGTCTTATAAGAACAATATACGTACAAGCATGCCAAAAAAGAAAGGTGCTAGTTTAATTGCCAAAGCAGGACTGGTCCCAACTCCCGTATGCATCATTCATTCGCCATCCGTCAAGAGTCCTGGCCCATTTACACCTTTTAGGAATGTCCAGTCTCCACCAACTGCAAAACTGGCAGATCTCCTCCATGTGCGTGATCGCCGGCTGGCTGAGCCCCTTGATTCCCCCTACCGCCTCGAAGCAGAGTGTCGGCAGCTTCCTCAGTCCCTTGATCAAGTGGACCTAGAACCGACGGGCTATCACAGGCAGTGCTACGCTAGGTTCACGAAGAACTTAAATCGACTTAGGCAGCCTTCTGATGAAGCATGTGCTTCCACCTCTACTGCTCCATCCAAGCACCCTTCCCCAAGGAAAAGAACGAGTGATGGTGAAGTGCTATTTCCTCCAGAATGCATATTCTGTGAGAAAGTGGAAATAAAGACACATGGGACCACAGAAAGTCCTAAAGAGTTTCCTCATTGGAAACATAAAGATTCTGGATGGTCCAAAATTGCACCAATAGCGGAATTGATGGGCATCACAACTTCATATCAAAAGGAAATTACTAATGAGCACAATGTATTCTTTCAGTTGGTACAGTACCAGGAGCAGAGTGATCTGGCATTTCATCTCCTCATCAAGTCACAGTTGCTAGACAAGCCCCTCGACCTTGAAATGCTTATGAGCTTCTCCCTCACTCCAGTTCCTGCCAGTCTTGGGACACCAGATGGTTTCTTTAACAAAACCAACAAGGCAGCAGCCATGCACTTTTTGCTGGAGGATATGGCTGAATAGGAAGACCAGTACCCAAAAGATTCAATCTGGATTCAAGATGGGAATGCCCTATTCCATACACTCACTGCTCTACCACCTACATTTGGTGAAATCTGTTTGAAGGTCCTTGATCACATGGTCATCCACAAGGCTTCAGCACAGACAATTATTTGCAAGATTCTATCAAGTCTTCAGAACGTCGACGCAGAGGTACATCTGAGAAGTTCATTCTTGATGGTGCAGCAACTCGGAAACCAGCAGATTTTAAAGTATTTCTCAGCAATGACGATAACAAGCTCCAGTTGGCAAAGCTGCTGTTGAAGGTCTGGAGCAGCCCAGAGGCAGCTTCGCGGCTGGTGAAGTGCAAAGAGGCCTTACTCATCGTGGAGGGACAAGCTTATAAGCTCAAAGCATCTGATGAAGAAGTAAGTCCCAATAAATTCATTCATATTAAGATTGTACAATATTCATTGAATTTATGAAAAAGCAAGGTCATAATTCATACTGTATCAATACCATATCACTGAAGTGCTCTATATCTTTCAGGTGACTGTCAGCCAGGTGTACGACTTGTACTCCAACCAAGAGGAGACAGATACACGCGTGATCCTCTACCTACACCATGCTGTGACTGAAGGGCACCTGTCAGCCGTTGTAAGAACCCCCGACACGGATTTATTTTTCATCCTTCTTCACCACGCACACGCCATCAAGCTGACCATCTACCTAGACATTGGATCAGGCAACCACCGTCAGGTCATCAATGTTACAGAATTGGCCACAACTCTTGGCAGGGAATGGTGTGCAACCCTGCTAGGATACTATGTCTTCAGTGGTGAAGATTGCACCAGCGCATTGAGGGGTAAAGGCAAGGTCATGCCTCTGAGGAAGTTGATGACGAGTCCAAAGCATCATAATGCATTCAGGTAAAGTTTAGAATGTGGTCTCCTTTGCGCACATGTCAATGCTATTATTCACCATTAAAATCGACAAAGAAACCCCTATTATCATATTTATTTCCTTTTTTCAGGATGCTTGGCGATACATGGAATGTCTCACCAAACATCATTAGCTGGGTAGAAGAGTCACGTGCTTAATCTACGGATACCCCAAGGACACATCTGTGAATGTCGTCAGAGCAAAGATGCTGAAGAAGATGGTTGGAGAGAATGTCACTCTTTCAAGAAAGTCTAAGGTCGACCTCTCCCGGATCGCCCCCTGCCAGGACTCCCTCGTTCCTCATATCCAGAGGGTAAACCACCGTGTGGCAGACTACAAGAGGGCACACCAGGCTATCATTGAGTCTCCCAAACCATATGATGATGGACAAGGATGGGTGAAGACGGACCACGAAGGTCTTCATGCCATTTGGTCCAAAGGACCAATCCTTCCAAAGTCACTGGTCGACCTGCTGGAGGCTGATCAAGATGGGGCAGAGAGAGTGGAGGAGGTGGCGGAGGATGAAGAATGTGAAGCGGATGGAGAAATTGATTTTGATGCCCTTCTGGAAGATGACGAATACTGATTATGGTTACAAATAAAGTGATAGATAACACCTGTCGTGGATTAATTTCTTTAGCAAACATGTATAAATAATTATCAGATGATTTAATAACTCTATCTAGGTATTCAGAATAGTTGAAAAACGAAGAAAAATTATATCACATTTATAAGACCAGGCACGGAAGTATACTCAAATTCAAGATGGCCGATGGCCGCCATCTTGGATTTGTAGGTCACAGAGTACTCTGATAGGATAAATAATATCATAATCGTGTTCAGCATGATGAAAAACCCCACATTAGAGGCATTGATAAACTGTCTGTGAACCTTCCCTCCTGACGTCAAAAATGGCCAAAATTAGGGGTCACGGGGTCATAAAAGGGTCATGGGACAATATTTCAGCTTGGGAACACCTCAAACCTTTAAGAGGAAGGTCTAACCATTTCAAAACTGGTTGTAGAATTTTGTCATCAATATGTATGGTGCACGTGGACCCCTCCTGGCTCCCGGACTATAACGGTCACTGGTTACCTGACGGGCAACTGCAAAATGCTGTTGCGTCACTTGGTAACCGAAGTGACATCGTATGAAAGGCTACATTAGAAATAATAGCGGGTAACTAGTGTCCGTCACCGGTGACGGTCACCGGTGACGCCTTAGTGCCTTAATGCCGCTTTCCCTGCATGTGAACGCCACAGGGAAAAAGTGGAGAAAAAGTGGCAAAACCTTCTTTGCAAAGGCAAAAAGGATATATCGTCCAGAAGGCTATACACCCAAACAGGTTCGTGTTTATGTACTGTGCACAGATTAACCAAAATCAGTAAGCTTTCATCAGTAAAGTATTAATGATAATGATCTAGTATGGGGGAAAGAGATATTCCTACACTAAATAGTTACATAAAATGGGTGTGGAAATTTTCATTACCCATTCGCATATTACTATACTGTTAGTTACTGTGTAGCCTAGCATAAGCTGTGTTATGGTTTTGTTAGCAAAGAAAAATCAAGTTAAAGATTTTTACATAGGAATAACAATGAAACCATTACCCAAAATATTTTCAGTTATTTTACAATTATATCTTATTTTTGTGGAATAATATTGTAATGGTAACCACAATCTCAAGATTAGTTATTTAGCATTTTGTGATTAGGTTGCAGTAATATAGTAATATACTTATAATATTTAGTTACTAAATATTAGGCATGATTAGTATACATTTTTATTTTCATTATTAATAATTTTTAGAATATGTATTTGTTTTATATATGGTAATGACGTATATTTTCTGTAGGTGGTGGACCTCCTGCCCCAGGGAGTGGCTGGGACGATCCTGTCACAGACGGGACCGAACAAATCTTGGGGAAGGCGAACGTCATCCTGGATGAATACCGTTCCCATGGATTGACAAGACACCGAAAATGGCGAAGCAGAAGCAGCAATTCCCACCGATTTTTTTTTTTTTTTCTTACCTAAAGAACAGTGGAGCTTGTACTGTTTCCTTTATTTACTGCAGTCCTGGAATGAAGCTCTGCTTTATACTGTATTTTTTGGTTATTTTATTTATTCACTTATTTATTATCATTTATTTATTATTTTCATTATTATTATTATTATTTTTTTTTTTTTTTTACGAGAATATGGGTAGCTAAGACCATGTAACCCACAATTATTTCTCTAAAATGTTATTCTGAAGTAGGTGTAGTCATCATCATTATCTCATCATCATCATCATTATCATTATCATTATCTCATTTTTTTTTTTTTTTTTTAGTTATTAAGAGCCCTGTGATTATCTTCAACAATTGGTGGCTTATGATGTTTCCTTTATCATGAAACATACTTCTTCAGGGTGGATGTTGTTTCGTGGTGATGCTTAATCACCAGTTTACATTAATTTGTCTGACGACATCACAGGGTCCGTAATACATAACAGAAGAGTTTCTTGTATATATCTTTTTTTTTTGGTTTTGTTTTGTTTTTTGCAGGCAGGTAATTCTGGTCGAAGAATTACCTTCATTGCCAGCCAGCACCATGCCAGCCGGGTCCCTGGGAGAACCAGTGGCTGTGGGTCCACCAATTATCCCATCAGTCACATCCCAGTATGCCTTTGCTGGTTTTGCTGGCATATTTAGTGGAGCTGACCCACAATCGATAGCAGCTCTAATTGAAGACATGAAGAGGGCTGCTAGAGCACAAGCAGCTGCTGCTATTGTACAAGAGAGTGCATGGAATGATATAGCAGTATACATAAGTATAACTAATAATAAATAAATAATAAATTTAAGGTATTACTCATAAATTTTAATTGCCTGAAACGTCCATTATTTATATCTATATGTATATATTTGATGAAGAACTGCAAGAACCTTGTTTAAGTGACATATTTAGAGTACTTATAGAAATGGCAGAAAGGAATAACCTTTAATATTGTTAATGCAGTCTAATAGATGAGAAAATATATATATATATATATATATATATATATATATATATATATATATATATATATATATATATATATATATATATATATATATATATAATAATGGTTAAACTTGATATATAAAGGAGACAATGTATGAAAGAGATATGTAAGCCACATCAACAATAAAATTACATATAATCAAATGAAAAGAAAAGTGACTGAAAGATAAGTACAGTAGCGAGAAAAGGGAATGGTGGTCAGACTACAATGGTGTATGTGGGCAGAGAGATAAGTCACATAACATAGTACATAGACTGGCCTGAGTAATAAAAAAAACCACATACAATACATGATAACTTTATTAATACTAAACACTAAAGGTACTAAAACACAAAGATGCTACAGACTTGAAGATTGAACCTTGATGGACTATTGATACACATTGACTGTGTGATACACCATAACTTGGCTTGAAATAAATAAATAATTCCAGGCAAAGCAGATAAACTTAAGGGGAGATTCTTCAGAAAAATTCAGAAAAATCTCAGATAAAAATAAAATAACCCCAAAATGACAGAATCTCCCATTAAAACACTATCCAATGGTGACAAAATAGGAATAACCCAACAATTGGGAAGGTAAGTTATAGCATGTGATGTGCACTAATCAAGACTAAAATGAAGTATACCAAACGCAAACTGAGTATTTGAGGGAAATTGCGGATTTTCCAAGAGTGGTTGAGGCTGTAGATGGTACTGAATCCATGGTGCATCACCCCTACAGAAAGGTGATAGAGGAGACAAGTCGCTTCTTGGCATCCACTCACTGTTCATGACTGTGGAATTACAAAAAAATGAAGTCAGTAATTGCATTCAATTAATGCAAGGGTGTACAAACACCTAAGCTGTGCCTCCATAAGCTACATAATCATGTTACTTAAGTCATGTTTAGACATTGACTATACTATCTTGAGACATACTACCACGCTACGTGAACATCAATCAAGTGGTCGCAGTCTTACGTTATTAACATCTCACCGTCGCGTGTTTGGTCTACTGCTTCCTGGGCCAGGTGAACTTCAACTACACGGCTGCGATCAGCCGTGGCTGCACGCCATCGGGTGTTCGACCTACTGCCGTCCTTGTCATGGGCCGATCTTCCTCCGCTCCGTTTTCCCCCCTTAGGTTTTGTGGTTTAGCCCTCCAAAAGGGCGAATCGCTAGAGAAGAGTGCGGGCCTTCCTACCAACCCCCAGTAAGAGACCGTTTGAAATACATAATGAGAGAGCTAAATAAAATGAAGGCATAATACAAGTATTAAGTGACACAAAAGTTTGATTTCTATTTATATTTTACTTCTAGTTTTTGGTTGTTTTAGTGTGTTGATAGATACCTTTTTTTAGTTTGTATTTTGAGATAATGAAAGATTATACCTAGATTAGGTTTACCTTTGGTTATTTTGTTTTAGCTAGGACCACCACGGCTATATAGTTTTTTTTTTTTTTTTTTCCCACCAAAGCCAAAGTCTGGTAACCTTGACGTGGTGTGGTGGCTTAAGCCTAGCTTGCCTGCTGCTCGGGTTGTGGAAAGAGAGCCTGTTACCTTTGGGGAGCTATAGCAGCAAAGACGGCAACTAATACCAGACTAGAAAAAAAAAAAAAAAAAAAAAAGAGGGAAATTTAATGATCAGATGATTTGCAAGTTAATGCATGAATCAAAAAGAAGTAAACTGACTGGATTTTTTAAGTTTAAAGAGGGCACCCTCTCCTTTAGCCACTTGCGCAAAATGCTAAAGGCTTGCCAGAGGGCAGTGATTTTGATTCAGGAAAGTAAGGAGTTCGCAGTAGTGAGGCCACACGTGAAAGAACAATGAAGAGTCTCAAGTCACTGTCTAGTGAGTATTTTTCATTTATTTATTTATTTATTGACTGATATTTGTTACTAGAATTCTACGAAATGGCAGAAAAAAAAGAAAAAAAACGCTTTTTATTCATTTCAGTAAAATACCAGATGGAAGAAAAGCAAGAACGATACCAATCACGGACGTCGTACTCGAACGTTATTTTATGTGTACATATTTTTCTCCCCTTTGTGCGTTGTTCAGTTCAACCTCGTGGCCGTTGGCGCCAGGAGTGACCGCAGGTCAGAAATGGCGGTGGATGGGTAAGTGGGTGGGAGGAAAGGTCACCCGCAGCTCTTCGTCTTCGTCACCTCTTCACACCTTACTTTTTTACCATTTGAAGGTCACGTTATTTTTATTTATTATGTACATATTTGATATTTAGTTTAAATTAGGTTGTTTTTTAAGTCACTATATGAAGGGCAGAAGTTGGGAGAGCTTGTTCTCCGTTCATAAATTGTATACGTTTCCGGAGTCGCCCTAGAGAGGAGAAAAAAACTTATGATTTCCATTGTTATGTAAGTTATATAAGAAATTGCTTTTATTGTGCACAATAGAGAATTTCTATATTTTTTTTTTCATGTTAATATAACGTAGCGTTAGGGCATCGTTATCTTTTATGCCTCTAACCCTCTATTTCTCAGTTTTCCATAATGACATTTGGAGAGCATATCATGTGTTATACTGCCTCCATGTGAAAACCACTACGGAACCAATATTTGATTAGTTAGGTAGCGTTTCCTTTGTATAGTTGTGTAACCACTTGGGCAGACGACCTGTTGGAATCGCTCCCTGCAAACAGACCGGTTACCCAAAATAACAGAGGAAGATATGGAGAACAACACGGAGAACGATACAGAGAACAACAAGGGAGACGAGAGTGGTATCTGTCACGCCCCCAGAGTATCCGGCGATATGGACGAACTGGAGCAGTAGAAAAAACGGATAGTTGGTGCGGCAGTTGGTACTACTGTAAGACTAGGGAGGGTACTTCACGAACGTAAATTGTTTCAGGTTTGATTTGATACTTGTGGCGAGCGGTCAACTGGTTAGTTTATATATTATGTTATACTTCTCAGACTCAGGTTTGGAAGGAAACTTAGATTATAAAAGTTAATATATTAGGGATGATATTTACAATGATTTCAAGACACACGGTTAGACCGTAATGTCCCTGTCTTTCTCGGATAAGTGTTAAGTCTGTCTCTTAAGCCCTGTCCACACCAGGAAACATTGTTTGGAAACAATGTTTGCAAACAGTTTGCGAACAGTTTGCAAACAGTTTTCGATAACATGTTTGCAAACAGTTTGCAAACTGTTTTCAAACAGTTTGCAAACAGTTTGCAAACTGTTTCCAAACAATGTTTCCTGTCCAGACATCAGTTGTCGTCATGCCTGTAGTTAGTGTGGAGG
>JAHFWG010002813.1:0-12654 GCA_020233015.1 Callinectes sapidus
TACAGTGGCCGCCAAATGTTGTGGCGGTCTTGGCGGAGCGTTTTTGATGCGGTGGCCGCTAAATTGATAACCTTTCAATTGTTCTCTCGCGCCGTCGGGTGACAAGTTAAAAAAATTGGTGACATGGCAACTAGGCCTGTCACTTAGCAACACCGCGGGGGGTATGTAGGGTACGTTCATGTCGGTTAGTGCTTCCTTTGCATGCAGTGGAGGCGCGCGACTGTTTCACTTGCGTCGTCAAGACTGACGCCGATACATTCAAGCTCTATATACTCCCTTATTGTTTAATGGCACCGAGACAGATTATATCCCAGGCTACAATAAACAGTATCTGGTCCTTGTACAAGGCTGGGTTCGGTGCCAAAAGTATCGTGGAAGAGACAGGAGTGGCAAAAAGGACAGTGGAACGGTGGCTGAAACGGTGTCGGGAAGCTGCGGACGGAGTGGCGCCCACTCATTTATCCAAGAGTGGGAGGCCACGGAAATGTAATTCCAGGACTTTGCACCTTATCAGAAAACAGTTGAACGTCACACCAACCAGCACAGCACGTGAACTGAAAGAAAACAATCCTGCCTTACTGGGTGATGTGTCAGTCAGGAGTGTGCAGCGTTACGTGCTACGTGATCTTGGATTAGTGTCGAGATCACCGGCGATAAAACCACTCCTTACTCCTCGTCATAAAAAGAAACGACTCACTTTTGCTAAAGAACACAAAGACTGGCCTCTAGAAAGAATTCGACGCATATTATGGCCAGATGAAAGTGTCTTCACAGTAACAGGAACTAACTTTGCAAAAGTGAGGCGGCCCAGGAATTCTGACCGCCATGACCCTCGGTACACCGTTAATAGAGCAAGACACCCAGACTCTCTCATGGTGTGGGATTGTTTCTCCTATTATGGAGTGGGTAACCTTGTGGTTTTAGAAAAGGGTGTTACTGTGAACAGTGAGCGGTACTTAGACCTTCTGCACGAAAACCTAGAAACCTGCTATGACAAATGTAACGCAGAAACGTTTATGCAGGACGGTGCTCCGTGTCACAGGGCAAAAGTTGTGAAGGAATGGCTGGATATGTGTGCTATTCCTTACTTTGACTGGCCTCCTAACAGTCCTGACTTAAACCCCATTGAAAATCTGTGGTCCATTATGAAAAGGAAGGTACAGGAGGTGGACACTAGTTCATTAGCCAAACTAAAAGCTGCGCTGTTAAAACTGGGAGGAGCTGCCGAAGGAACTACTTGAAAACCTTGCAAATTCATTCTCAAACCGACTACAAGAAGTTATACACAAGAGAGGGAATGCAATCAAGTACTAGGATATCGGTAAGTTAATGATTTCTTGTTTTCTTAATGATTTACGAATATTCTCTTGCATAATGGATGAACGTGTCATTAACGGCATGATAAAGTCCGACCGCCACAACATTTGGCGGCCACTGTAGATGGTTTCTTATCCTGGCTTCACGTTCTTGTCCGTCCTTGTGGATGATACTGTAGTGATTGCGACAACAATAGAAAACATGCTTAATAAAAAACTTACGATTTTAAATTAGTATTGTAATGAATATGGTATGAAAGTGAACCAAACAAAAATTAAATTTTTTGTAATCAACGGAGGGGAGAAAGAAAAGGAGTCCCTCTGTGTGGATGATCTGGTGGTGGAGTGGTGTGATAAATATGTTTATTTAGGATCACCTTTCACTGCTGATGGCTCCGTCTCGTCTGTTATCAGTGTACACGCAACAGCAAAAATTCCACACGTTCTTAAATTTGTTTCCTTCATAAAGAAAAATAATGACATTCCTTTCTTTGTAAAAAGACGTGTGTTTGACGCGGCGCTCATGGCAGCGTTATTATATGGCTGTGAGTCTTGGCTGACTGGTACCTGCTACCTACCTCCTCTGCTGCCGCCTCCCCTACCTACCTCCTCTGCTGCCGCCTCCCCTACCTACCTCCTCTGCTGCCGCCTCTGCTACCTACCTCCTCTGCTGCCGCCTCTGCTACCTACCTCCTCTGCTGCCGCTTCTGCTACATACCTCCTCTGCTGCCGCCTCCCCTATCTACCTCCTCTGCTGCCGCCTCTGCTACCTACCTCCTCTGCTGCCGCCTCTGCTACCTACCTCCTCTGCTGCCGCCTCTGCTATCTACCTCCTCTGCTGCCGCCTCCCCTACCTACCTCCTCTGCTGCCGCCTCTGCTACCTATCTCCTCTGCTGCCGCCTCCCCTACCTACCTCCTCCGCTGCCGCCTCCCCTACCTACCTCCTCTGCTGCCGCCTCTGCTATCTACCTCCTCTGCTGCCGCCTCCCCTACCTACCTCCTCTGCTGCCGCCTCCCCTACCTACCTCCTCTGATGCCGCCTCTGCTACCTACCTCCTCTGCTGCCGCCTCTGCTGCCTACCTCCTCTGCTGCGGCCGCCGCTATATACTGGTCCTGCCACCGATGACGACACTGTTCACGCCGGTGGGGACGCAACGGAGATGACTCGGGACACTGGCAGGAAAACTCTTCGCTCTATTAAGTAAAAGTCCTGCCAGTGATGTGATTTATGTCATTCATTCATCTGTATAACCCTTGGTAAGATATCTATTACGACAACATGGATGACTGCAATAATTCTGTCCTACCTTTCTCACTGTTAACTGATCTAGAACTGATGTAGAAACATCATCAATGAAAATTATGCAGTTACTAATAATAATTCTACTAGTTATTTAGATAGCCTTGTATTTGAGCCTTTAGTTCCTCAGTGCCAGTGCCACTACCGCCACTGCTGCTGCTACTGTTGTTGCTTCTACCCCTGTGGGTGATTTATCTGGCAGTGGGGGAGTGAGGACAAGACAGCGGGGGGGGGGGGCTGACAGTGGCAGGAAGGCGCTAAGGGGCCAGCGGAAGAAGTAACGTACTTGACCAATCAGTTGTTACTTAGTTCATAAGTAGTACTTTTTTCTGTTCAACATGGATGATATTAATTATTTTCCCTTTTTCGTCAATTAATGATGCAGAGTTTATCAACTTGATCAGTAGCAGTGATTTAAATTTTATACAGTCAATTCCCTATCTCGACAGTCTTATAATATATTATGAACCTTTTGACCTTGATGACAGTCACAGAAATGAAAATGACATACCTAGACTCCTTTATGTTAAACTTTAGATAGAAATTACTCACCACCTCAATCACTATACACTTTTTAATTGATATGAAAGATGTTCCATTTCCTGATGATACATTAACGTTACTTAGTTTCAACATTCGAAGTTTTTCTGCCAATTTCCAGGGATTAGTAGATCAATGTCTTCATGAACGCATGTGTATGTATTTTGATATCATGGCCTTTCAGGAGACACGATTAGACAATCATATGATTTCCCTGTTTCAGCTTCCTGAAGTTAATAATTGTTACACACAATGTAGGAACACAGTAGGAGGAGGAGGAGGAGGAGGAGGAGGAGGAGGAGGAGGAGTTGCATTGTATGTATCAAAGGTGTATTCATCTTCACTGTTGCCTGACTTATGCTATATGGAAACAGACATAGAATGTGTCATAGGGGAACTAAAATGATCTGTGCTTCAATATACCGTCCACCTAAGGGTAATGTGCTTAATGTTTTGGTGAAATTTGATAATATTCTCCAACACATTTCAGACAAAGGTTATAGAGGAATGTACTTGCTTGGGGATTGGAATATTGATCTGCTCAGGCAAAACACTAATCCTGTTGTGAGTAATTTCACTCGAATGATGTATTCCTACTCCTGTTTTCCTCTCATAACTAAACCTACTCGTGCCACTTGTGACAGTGCTACACTTATTGATAACATTTGGTCAACAGAAATAGAATAGAGTATAATATAAGAAAAATGATCTTGTACACTGACATTTCAGACCATTTCCCAATAGTATCAAGCTTTACTTATAATAGAGAAAATATTTCACATCAGCAAATTGTCAAAAAGAGAACTCTTCCCAACACAAGTATTCAGAGATTTGTGGAGGAACTCTCTGAAACCAACTGGGATGAGATAATATTTACATGCACTTGTGCTAATAAAGGATTGGAATTATTTGAAGGTAAATTTCGGAAAATGTTTGAGGACAATTTCCCAGTTAAAACCTTTTGTCCCAGAAATAAAGATGAAATATGCTCCTATATTACCCCACCTCTTAAAAAATGTTTCACAGAAAAGAAACGCTTAGAAAGACTTTCAGTAAAATGGCTACTATCTTTTAGAGCAAAGTACAAAACATATAGAAACAGGCTTACTAAATAACTCGGCATAGCAAGAAACAAAGAGTCTCTTCAGAAAAAGGCTACTTGGCAAACTATAAATACTATTCTGGGAACCTCACCTGCTGCTGCTAGAAAACAAGGACATATAGACATAAAATGTAACAACTCAAGTGTTCCTGATGCATTCAATACAAGTTATCTCCAATTAAGTGACACCTCAGTTACTGATAACGACATGCCTCATGCATGATGCACACAGGAAATATCTCTCTCCTCCTTTAATGATATGTTTCACTTTATCTCTCTCTCTCTCTCTCTCTCTCTCTCTCTCTCTCTCTCTCTCTCTCTCTCTCTCTCTCTCTCTCTCTCTTTCTCCTCTCTCTCTCTCTCTCTCTCTCTCTCTCTCTCTCTCTCTCTCTCTCTCTCTCTCTCTCTCTCCAACAACACCTGAAGAGATGAAGAAAGTCTTACATACATTTAAACCCACTGCAGCTGGCATCGATGATATTCCACCCATGATATTAAAGTCGACATCAAATATAATTGCTAAGCCCCTTTCCTATTTAATCAACTTAGCATTTTAACAAGGCACTTTCCCTAAAAAATTTAAAAAAGCTGAAGTAATTCCAGTTTATATAAAAAAGAAATAAAAAGGATGCAAGCAACTATAGACAAGTATCTGTTCTGCCGGCCTTCAGTAAAGTGTACGAAAAAAAACAAACATTTCTTCTAGATTAAACAACTTCCTTGAAAAAGAAAATAACATCATCATAGATAGATTGTCAACATGGCCTTAGGAAGAACATATCAACTGACACAGAAGTACTACAATTTATAAGTAAAGTATATGAGTATCTTGACAACAAGTATCAAGTAGCCGGTGTTCTCTTAGATTTGTCAAGAGCCTTTGACTCTCTTGATCACAGAATAATGCTTGAAAAGTTTTGCAATGTTGGGATAAGAGGAAAACCACTTCAGATATTTACAGATTATCTCACAAATAGGCAACAAGCTGTCTTCTGTAATAATTCTTTCTTTTGGTGATATAAAACAGGGGGCTCCACAAGGTTCTGTTCGGGGTCCAATCCTTTTCTTAATTTACATTAATGACATCATCAAGGCTATTAATAAATGTGGCTTTGTTATTTTTGGTGATTCCTTTATGCTGAAGACAGTACACAACAGTTGCATCAAACAATACAACAGGATTTAGGGTGTGTGAAAGAGTGGATCAAGAGCAATAAATTAAAACTAAACATCCAAAAGACTAACTTGATATATTTTTTTTCCAGAACCATTCACACCTTCGTGATTTTCCAATAATAATATTAGATAATGAAGATGTGCAGCAGATGAAACAAATATTTTTTTTTAGGAATAATGGGCTATTTATGAAATCGGCGGCCACCAGATGTCACTGGCCGGTTAAGAGATAGCTGAGCCAAGCAAGGTATTAACTATCGCGATTTTTCTGTACTAAACCAAGCAGCTGTGTGGCATCGTATCATTATGTACAAGTGAAGTAGCATTACACTGGAAATCGTTTACCGGGATGTATCTTGTGTTGCTCACCCGTTTAGCATAATCAGTGTGCACTATTCGGCTAGTAAAGTACTCGTTTGGAGTTTATCAGTCTCTATTTTTATCAATATCAAAGTGAGGCAAATCTTGCCACTTAAGATTCAGGAGACTGTCCCTAATCCAAGACCAGCAGCAGCAGCAGCAAGGTGGGTGGTGCAAGTTGACGTGTTTCAAGCTGGGGGGCGGGAGGGAGGGCGCTGGGAACGCAGGACCATCTTAACTGGATAGCACACATTAATTCAGTGTGCATGAAGCTCTCAAAAACTTGTGGACTCCTGTACAGAGTTAGAAATTTAATGACGAGGGAAGCACTGATGTCTGTATACTATATATACCCTTTGTTACTCCTATGTCATATATTGTATATCTGTATGGGGCTGTACTTGGCCCACATATCTGAATGATATAATATTTGTTGCACAAAAACGAATTATCAGAACAATATGCTTTACAGGAAAATTTGAGCACACTGATTACGAATTTTAGGACATGCATCTATTAAAATTTCATTCTATGCACAAATATTTCCTATTATTAACTATATTCAAACATCTAAATACTCAACATGACAATATTTTTATGTATAAAGATCATGCATACAACATGCGGGGAAACGTAGCTATATAACTTGGTGTGTCCTCAAGCTCGTACTACTTTGTTTCAAAACAGCATACTACTTTGTGCCGGGCCCAACCTATGGAACCAACTCACTGCCAGACAACATTAAAACTATAATTCATCTCAACTCTTTTCAGAAACAAGTCAAATAATTTTTGTTTTCAGTACAATACGTAGAATAGTATACATATATACTGTTATATTTCGTTTGCTTGATACCTAGGTATGTGAAGCTTCATAATGTATATGTGTGTCTTTATAAATTATATGAGTTTACTGTATATGTTTATGTATATGTATGCTCCTGGATGTATGTGGGTGTGTGTATGTTGTGTATAGCCTATATGTGTGTGGATGTATGAATATGTAGGTGTTTGAGTGTATGTGTGTTTGTATGTTGTATGTAGATATCTATGTACATGTATGTTGTTATTGTGTATATAAATATGTATGTTTCCATGTTATATGTGAAGTGTGTGTGTGTGTGTGTGTGTGTGTGTGTGTGTGTGTGTGTGTGTGTGTGTTGATATTGACGATATTAGTATGTGCAAATATTGTTTCTGATTGGTTTGATAGTACATTGTTCCGGATCAGGTAGTACCGTTAGGCTGAGAATGATATTTACTTATTTTTCCATTATTTCTGCCAGGGAGTCATTTGTGACTCGGCACACTAAGTAAGCCATTATATGTACTATGTATATCTATATGTATATATTTCATGTATATAGATACAAAAAAATGGCAATCAATCAATCAATCAATCAATCAATCAATCAATCAGTACGACAGTGACATCGATGATGATTATATTTTATGGTAAATACAAGAAATAAATCACTGTCACAGTCATGTTATGAATTTCTTAGTGATAGAAAACACCAAAATCAACAAACACAAACAATGTTTATTTACTCTCTTAAGTTTTAATAGAAGGAGTTTTTCTTCAAATTTTCAGATTGTTTTTAGATCAATGCTTGCAAGAAGTCAAGAACATTTTGATATTATGGTTTTCCATGAAACAAGGTTGAACAGTAACATTGCATCATTATTCCATCTTCCTGGTTATAATAATAACTCTTATACACAATGTAGAAACACAGAAGGGGGAGGAGTTGCTCTTTATATATATATATATATATATATATATATATATATATATATATATATATATATATATATATATATATATATATATATATATATATAAAATATTTACAATTCCTGTTGATAACATATATAGCATTATTGTGCTTTACGGAAAGTTACTTAGAATGTGTTGCTGCTGAGGTTCAATGTCCTAATGGTCTTTATTTATTTATGTGCTTCATTGTATCGACGACCACCGAAAGGGGAAATGCCAAAATGTCCTATAGCAAAGTTGAATGATCTGCTCATGGTAGTCTCAGAGAAGAATTACAGGGGAATCTACCTCCTCGGTGACTGGAACATTGACCTCTTAAAATGAGAAAGCAACCCAGCTGTCAGCCAGTTTGTTAATATCATGTATTCTTTTTCCTATACTCCCTTGATAACTAAACCTACACGAGTCACACATGCTTGTGCTACACTTATAGATAATATCATCTGGTCTACTGAAGTTGAACACAACGTTAGGAACTGCATTCTGTACACCAACATTATACTGACCATTTTCCTGTAACCTCTTATTTCTGTTGTAGTAAGAACATGACAAGAAAGAACAGGATTTCCAAAAGAATTTTTTGCAACATAAGTTTGTGCAAATGGCTACTAATGCTAACTGGAATGATGTATGTACTAATAGCTGCGCTAATATAGGTTTCAATGTTTTCACAGACAAAATTAATGAATTATTTAATGAACTTTCCGACAGAAAAATATTTGTATAACCAACAAAGAAAAATTTCCCCGTATATTACTTCAGGTCTAAAAGCAAGTATTAAGAAAAAAAAAAAAAAAAAGGCTGGAAAGACTTGCGGTCAAGTGGCCACTGTCATACAGGGAAAAATATAAGATTTATAGAAATAAATGAACTAGTCTACTAAGATTGGCAGAAATTAATTTTACCGTAAAGAATCCCTTCACAATAATCAAGGTAATGCAAAGGAAACGTGGAAAATTTTAAATACCATTTAAATCCTAACGATCCTAACTCCAAAGACATAGATTGTGATACAGCAGTCATTCCAGACGCATTCAACAGTCACTTCCTGGCTGTGGGCGGGTCCAGCGAGGCGGCGGCCCGAGTGCCACCGAGTGCCGCTCACCGCCAGTACCTCACCACTGCCCCGAACGCCTCTCTCTGCCTCGCACCCACAACAATTCAACAGGAAATTGAGACAACTTTAAACAATCTTAAATGTACTGCTGCCGGTATTGATGATATTCCCCCAAATTGCTGAAACTAACATCAACTACAATAGCTTCTCCTCTATCTATCATACTTAATCAATTTAGCATTCACTCCCAATGATCTAAAAGTAGCAAAAGTATTCCCACTATACAAAAAGGGTGATAAAAAAAGATGTAAGAAGTTATAGGCAAGTTTCTGTATTACCAGCATTCAGTAAGATATAATTATGAAAAAGCTATGACTTGTCGTTTAACCAACTTTCTAGAGCATAATGATATAATATTAACTGAGTATCAACATGGATTTAGACAAAATAGATCTACTGAGACAGCATTAGTACAATTTAATACTTAACATCTTTATAATTATCCTGATAGAAAATTTCATGTTGCAGGTGTATTTCTTGACTTATCCAGGACATTTGTCTCTTTAGAAATCATCAAATATTGTTAGATGAATTAATAAATGCGGGAATTAGAGGGGTGCCACTACAACTCTAAAAAAAAAGTTATCTGAGCAACAGAATGCAAACCGTTTTCTGCAAAAATAAATGTTCTTCGTTAGGCAGCATTAAGCAAGGAGTCCCCCAAGGTTCTATTTTAGGTCCAATGTTATTTCTAATATATATTAAGGATTTGGTAAATGTAAGTGATAGATGTAAATATGTTATAATATTTGCTGATGACACCACTCTGCTCTTTGCTGACAAGAATATTCTATTGTTACACAATA
Organism: Callinectes sapidus; assembly: GCA_020233015.1. Classification (NCBI taxonomy): domain Eukaryota; kingdom Metazoa; phylum Arthropoda; class Malacostraca; order Decapoda; family Portunidae; genus Callinectes; species Callinectes sapidus. The sequence continues at coordinate 9,499 of JAHFWG010002813.1, forward strand.
AATTAAAACATGATTTAGAACTTATAAAGCAATGGATAATAGATAATAAATTAAGTCTTAACATAAGTAAAACAAACCTAGTATTCTTTAGAAACCGTTCAGACAATAGTGAATTTCCTCCTGTTGCTATAGAGAATAAGACTGTCCAACAAGTAACGTACACCAAATTTTTAGGAGTGTTTGTAGATGAACATATAAAATGGAAGACACGAATAAGATCTGAATGTATGAAATTATCAAGAGCAAGTGGTGGTATATTATACAGAGTAAGAAACCAACTGACACGAAAAGCATTGTTGAATGAATATTTTACTTAGTTACCCTCATCATTATTATACCTATTTTGTGTTTCTGTGTGGGGGAGATGATGTACCTGGCCCTCTTGTATTAAAGATGTGATTGTGGCCCAGAAAAGAGTCATAAGAAGAATTATGTGCTCTATAATTAAGGGGAAATATGACCATACAGCAGCAGACTTGTACTGTATATATGCTGACTTGCATCTACTACACTTTTTGTCAGTACACAAATATTTTCTTCTTTTGACAATATTCAAATCATTATATACATACATAAGTCCCCAGCAACAGCAGGAATGTGTTCTTGAGAGCAGCACACGCCCACAGCACGCCCGGCGGGGCAGCAGCCTTACCAACCTGCTGGTGTGCCCGCCAGCCCGCACCACGCTGTGCCTCAACAGCATGCTGTGTGCTAGACCTAAACTGTGCAACTCTCTGCCAACACTAATTAAATCCATAACAAATTTACATTCATTTAAGAAATTACTAAAGGATTTTCTATTCTCACTGCAATAAATAACATGATACATCATTGTTCTGTTGATGCCTATCCTCTCAAGCGTTATTATTATTATTATTAATATTATTGATATTATTATTATTGCATACATGTGACTGTATTTTGATGTGTAAATGCTTGTATGTTTCGTATACATAGGTAGGGATGTTGCAATTCATGAATTACTATTATCTAACCAACTACTTGTGACCTAATTTGAAGTGTGTGTGTGTGTGTGTGTGTGTGTGTGTGTGTGTGTGTGTGTGTGTGTGTTTTACTGACAATTATTACATGTAAAGGATGTGGTATTGAATATTTTGATGGGTTAACTGGAATGTTTAATGAATTCCAGATTTGTATAGGTAGCTATGTGATGTATCGTCAGACATATTATGTCTGTTTACTTATGTCTGCTAAAGAGCAATCTATGGCTCAGCAGACACACTATAGGCCATGAAATTTTGTGTTTGTATATACTTATGTATACATCTAAGAAATATTATTGGCAATAAAATCAATCAATCAGTAAGCAAATCTTCTTCTTCTTCTTGGAACCGAGAGGCGACGGGATGCTCCGGACAGAGAGAAGAAAACGAGCGGCGGTGAGAGGCGTTTGGGGTGAGCCAGCAGGGCCGCCGCCGGTCGTCTGCCGGAGAAAGAAGAAGAAGAAGAAGAAAGACAGCCGGCTGGTGTGGTGTGGTGGAAGAGTGTGAAGAAACAGTGTCTGTGTGTGTGTGTGTGTGTGTGTGTGTGTGTGTGTGTGTGTGTGTGTGTGTGTGTGCCGTGTGCCGTGAACAGTGTGTGTGATCTCGGGACTCAAAAGTGTTCTCTAAGTTATCTCCCAAGAGAAAGACTTAGCACTTAACACTTCTCCGAGAAAGACAGTGATATTACGTTTTAACCGTGTGTTGTGAAATCATTGTAGCTATCGCACCTAATATATTAACTTTTATAATCTGAGTATTCCAACAAACCTGGCTGTGAAAGAACATTATATTCATACACACATATAAATATAAACCAGTTGACCGCTCGCCACAAAAACTCATCAACTCATTAAAACAAAGTATGTTGGTGAAGCTACCTAAGGCCAACAAGTTAAAGTTACACTGGCCTCGCTCGTGGAGGGGAACAGGATGCCGCCCCCTCCCCCCTCTCCCCTCTTCCTCTACTATCGTGAGGATACCGCCCCACCACCCCTCCCCCTCTCCTCCTCTAGACTGTGACACAAGCTCCTCCTCCTGCTCCTCCTCCTCCTGCTGCTGCTGCTCCTCCAGCCTGTACGCTCCACTCACGGGTCACGGGTCACGGGTCACGGGTCACGGCAACCTGCGGCGGCTTCTGCTGCTTCCTCGGAGTCCGAAGCAATGCAATAGTTGAGCTTGGTGAGGCTATTGCTACCCTGACCAAGGAACAGCAGGACTGACTTGTCTTTTATCCAGTGGGATTACAAATACATGTTCACGCGGCGTAATTACGTAATATCTGGTGCCTTGAACAGCTTACATACATACATAACAGTGTCTTGTCTGCTGAATTACATATTGTCGTGTGTAATTAATTCTATGTTTAGTGTATCCAGTTACATAATTTCAAGTGTAACAAGTAGTTAGCATATATTAAGTAAGTGTAAGTGTGGTGTGTAATTGGTAGTTCGCTAATTACATGTTAGCAATGATCGAGTCACGTCTCTTTGAGTGACAAGAGTTGTTACAGCCGTGTTTGGCTTAAAGATTACAATGAATTATTTAGAAACAGAGTGTTTGGCAACTGTATTAAAGTAATTACTCGTTAACTAATGGCATGTCAGCGTGTATCTAATTACATATATTCCGATTACAAGAGTGACATGTGCTATGTCAAGAAGTTACATTGAATTACATAGGAACGCGATCAGTGGCTTGTCTAATCAGTAGGTGGCAACCAATTATATACCTTGGGTTAATTAATGATTTATCTGGTGTAATTGAGGGAAGGTTACATGCCATTGTGGTTCAGAATTATATACATTTATCCAGGAATTATGTACAAAATTGCTTATTATAATTATCATTATTATATCGTCTGTGTATGTGTGTGTGTGTGTGTGTGTGTGTGTGTGTGTGTGTTGTGATGGTAAAAGAGTGGTTTAGTAGTAGTAGTAGTAGTAGTAGTAGTAGCAGTAGTAGTAGTAGTAGTAGTAGTAGTAGTAGTAGTAGTAGTAGTAGTAGTAGTAGTAGTAGTAGTACCTTAAGCGATCATATTACTACTACTACTACTACTACTACTACTACTACTACTACTACTACTACTACTACTACTACTACTGCTGCTGCTGCTGCTGCTGCTGCTGCTGCTGCTGCTGCTACTGCTACTACT
>JAHFWG010002815.1:0-12652 GCA_020233015.1 Callinectes sapidus
AGAGAGAGAGAGAGAGAGAGAGAGAGAGAGAGAGAGAGAGAGAGAGAGAGAGAGAGAGAGAGAGAGAGAGAGAGACAGAGGAGTAATAGTTTTAATCCCAGCTAACTTTACTTACTCGGGTCATAAGAGAGAAAGCGGAAGTAGTACAAAAACAAACAATATTGATTATAGTTAAGTTTGTGGATAAATTGGAGGGATGTTTTGGGGGTATATTCATGTGTGTGTGTGTGTGTGTGTGTGTGTGTATGTGTGTGTGTGTGTGTGTTTTTTTGTGTGTGTGTCTGTGTGTGTGTGTGTGTGTGTGTGTGTTTGTGTGTGTGTCTGTGTGTGTGTGTGTGTGTGTGTGTGTGTGTGTGTGTGTGTGTGTGTGTGTGTGTGTATACCTAGTTGTATTATACAGGGTTCGAGCGGGTCTCATACAGTAGTGTCCTGTCTCCATATCTCCAGATATCCAATACTACCATGTATTTATGTATATTGGTTGCTGCAACAACCTCCTCTTTTAATCCATTCCAGGTGTCCACAATTCTGTGTGAAAAACTATACTTTCTTGTGTCCTTGAAACACCGACTCTTATTTATCTTCCTTGAGTGTCCTCTCATCTGTCTGGTTTCTTCCTCCATCATCACCAGGTTCGGGTTGTCCTGCTTTCCAATGCCATTTACTATCTTATATGGAGTTATTGGATCTCCTCTCTTTCTTCTATCTTCCAGAATTGGCAGCCCCATTTCCTTTAATCTGTCGTCTTATGTTAACTCCCTTAATTCTGGTACCATTTTTGTGGTAACTCTTTGGACCCTTTCTAATTTCCTTATATCTTGTTTCGCATTAGGTGACCACACCACTGCTGCATATTCCAACCTCAGCCGTATCATGCTGGTTAGAATTTTTTTCATCATTTCCTTATCCATGTAGTGGAAAGCCACCCTAATGTTGATTAATGTTCTGTATGTGGATCCAAATATTTAATTTATATGCAGTGTGTGTGTGTGTGTGTGTGTGTGTGTGTGTGTGTGTGTGTGTGTGTGTGTGTGTGTGTGTGTGTGTGTGTGTGTGTGTGTGTGTGTGTGGTGTGTGTGTGTGTGTGTGTGTGTGTGTGTGTGTGTGTGTGTGTGTGTGTGTGTGTGTGTGTGTGTGTGTGTGTGTTCTTTCCCCACTGTCTATCTATTTGTTTGTTTGCTTAATCTTTGCTGTCTCTACTACTGCTACTACTACTACTACTACTACTACTACTACTACTACTACTACTACTACTACTACTACTACTACTATATGGTTACCATATAGCTATGAAATGTCAAAATTACTTCACTATCACCTAATATAATATTGGAAAACACTTAAATTGATAAAAAAAAAGAAAAAAAAAAGAAAACTGAACCCGTCTATCTTTGCTGTAGTGACGAGGTCCCAAGGCCACAAACAAGCAAACAATAAATCCAAATCCCTATCAGCGCTAGTTATTAAAGGTTAAATAAAGACTGAGGCTGGACGTGAAGCGACGCAGGAACGGCTGGGAGCATCGACTTCATTCAAGAAACATACACGTTAGTCTTGATTGAAACCAAAGCCATCCATCCGGTGAATCGTGTGTTATACTTTAACGATCTCAAGGAAGCCCTTACTGACTATGGCATTATACAGTAGCCTATACGCAGACGACACTCGAATCATTTGTCCTCAAAGATCTAATCTATAGAGCTTAGGCCAATCTTTCATCAGCAAAGAAATATTGGAACAATTAACGGCTGAATGTTTCACACAAACAAGACACAATGTACATATATTTATTATCTCGACACCTTCATCTCATCTGACAGATACCGACAGACACAGGAATTGCATTTGAGAGCACTTCCATCACCCACAGTGGGCCAGTACACATAACAAAACCCTTGGTATCTTAATGGATCGTCACATGAACTTTGAGCTTTAATCAATACAATGTATAAGAAAGTCATGGGTCATCTTTTATTTATAAATAAAGTGAAGGATCAATTTGAGAGTAAAACTTGGAGTACAGTGGTAGAGTCGATCGGTCTCAGCACAGTGAACTATTACCTCCCAACACACTCGTACGGCACTACCAACAGCCAGGATGAAAAGAATATTCTCTGAGTCCTACCAACAGCAGCACTGCACACTGCTACGTCAAGTGCACCAAACCAACCAACTAAAGAATTCCGCTCCCAAGATTTGTGTTGGCGGAGCGAGAAGATCTGGCCCATCCTCTCCCCCTCGTAACCCAACTCCAATGGCGCCAGTAGATAAAAAAATACATTTGATGTTACTGTGCTGTCCATGTGTCTAAGGGAAAAAAGACCGTTTCCTGAGTGGTACATGTGCCGCCCTACACAGAGTGAAGCCTCAGGCCACACCTACCTACACAACACGACACTAATACATGTATATACAATTTACACACACACACACACACACACACACACTGGCATTGCTCCTTCACTGTCTTGGGGCGTAAGACGTGGAATACCATGCCCTCTGACGTGAACAATTCCACCACACTTGCCTCTTTCAAAAAACGTCTAAAGGTGTTTTCCTAAGCAAGTGTGTGTGTGTGTGTGTGTGTGTGTGTGTGTGTGTGTGTGTGTGTGTGTGTGTGTGAAAAATGGTAAAAAATCTATATATCTATATAAGTTTAGACTAGAAATGAAAAAAAAAAAAAAATAAATAAAAAGGTAATAGAAATAAATCGCAAAAAATCAAGATAAATGAAAATTATATATAAGAAATAACTTTAAAGGAAACGCGGAGTGAACGAAGTCGAACGGAAAGCGCGGAGTGAACAATATGTACAGACGCGGAACTTGAGACAATCGAAACGCGGAGAACAACGCGCTAAGAAGCAGAGTGAACACTGCCAACCAATGAACACCGCCGATTGAACACTATAGACCACTGAACACGACCGACTGAACACTATAGACCGATGAACACGACCGACTGAACACTATAGACCACTGAACACGACCGACTGAACACGATAGACCGATGAACACGACCGACTGAACACTATAGACCGATGAACACGACCGACTGAACACTATAGACCGATGAACACGACCGACTGAACACTAGAGACCGATGAACACGACGGACTGAACACTATAGACCGATGAACACGACCGACTGAACACTATAGACCGATGAACACGACCGAGTGAACACTATAGACCGATGAACACGACCGACTGAACACTATAGACCGATGAACACGACCGACTGAACACTATAGCCCAATGAACACGACCGACTGAACACTATAGACCGATGAACACGACCGAGTGAACACTATAGACCACTGAACACGACCGACTGAACACTATAGACCGATGAGCACGACCGAGTGAACACTATAGACCACTGAACACGACCGACTGAACACTATAGACCGATGAACACGACCGAGTGAACACTATAGACCAATGAACACGACCGAGTGAACACTATAGACCGATGAATACGACCGACTGAACACTATAGACCGATGAACACGATCGACTGAACACTATAGACCGATGAACACGACCGACTGAATACAACCGAGTGAACATTAGTGATGAAAACGACCGAGTGAACACAACGAATAAACACGACCGACCCATTGAACACTACCGACCGATGAACACGACCAAGTGAACACAATGAATGAACACGACCGATGAACATTACTACTACTACTACTACTACTACTACTACTACTATTACTACTATATTGTTACTTTTTATTATAATAACGAACAGTCAAAATTCCGAACACCTTCACTAACACCTGATATAATATTAGAAAACACGTAAATTAATATATATATATATATATATATATATATATATATATATATATATATATATAGATATATATATATATATATACACACACACACACACACACACACACACACACACACACACACACACACACACACACACACACACACACACAGACACACACACAAACACACACACACACACACACATATATATATATAAATATATATAAAGAAAACTCAACTCGCATTACTAATTCATTTGGTCGCCCGGTAGAAACGCAGTCTCTTCCACATCGCGGCTACCATCACCATCATCATCATCAGCTGACAAGAAGGATAACAACACGCGGAGTAGACGTTTGTGTGTGTGAGCGAGTGTGTGTGTTTTGGTGCTTTTCATGTGCAGAACATTACAAAACCAACAGTTAGCTGTATATAAAAAATGGCTATTAGTGACAGAACTATGTGTGGGACCTGTAAAACGGTAGTGTGGCAGCAGATTAGGGTGTGACGTGAGCTCTGGTACCACAATGGCTGCCACAGGATCTGTATGAGGCTCATCAGAAAAGTACATACAGGTGAGCTGTGATACTGCTACGTCTGCAGATCTCAATTAAAGGAAGGAAAACCGAAGACTTAAAGAATTGGCGGATACGAAGAAGCAATTCGCAGAGCTCAAAGGAGAAATTATTAAGTACGTTTGGAGGGACAACATGCACTCCGCCAATCAAGTGAAAAAATAAAAAATAAAAAATGGAAGGGGACGTACGCGGGGAATTGAAAGCAGAAGGAGCAGTGGTGTGGGTGGACACTAAACTCACCAGCAGGTATGAGAGAATACATGGATGAGTATATGATAGAGGCCTAGGGTTGCCTTAGGTCCGGGTTTTCCCCAACGTCCTAAATTCACGTGTCGAGATTTGCGCGTGTGATCCAGTGGGATTTCGAAAAATCCCTCAAATGTCCGGAATTTTACATTCCATCAATTTAACTTAACAACCATTAATTAGACTATCATATTTCTGTAGGATGAAATGAAAGGAGAGAGGGAAGGGCAGGGATTCACTGGGGGGCTGCTCCTTTATAGCTTTTTTTATTTACATTTTGACATTAGCCAAGTATATATAGGAATTCCTTATGAGTTGCATTGCCATGTCTATAGGACAAACATTGTCATCTTAACACCTTGGTGATGAGGACAGGCAAGTCATCTTATCAACTCACCTGGTAGGGCTGCCTTATCAGTAGCACATGGAGTCAGCAGCCCAAAAGTTATAAGAATACCCCAGTCAGATTGTTGACTTACCTAGTTGGCTCCTTTGCGTAATAAAAGTGTAGCACAAAATATACTAAAACTTGGTAGAACTATGGGGAACCCAGAGCTGCTGGTGTGCCAGACCCAGATATAGATTATTTGTAGTAGACTTCAAACACATACTTCATGGTGCAATTAGAGTGAAGTCCCCTGTATACACTATGTGCAGGATCATTGAGGCCTGTGCACTGGTCCACAAGATATGCAAGGACCGAAACAGTTACCAGCTGAGGAGGGGGCTGTTGATCTTGTTGATCAAGACCCCACAACACCAGCAGGTTTGTGTGGGCTCCCATAGGATGGTGCCAAGAAGCCTCATCCTTCCTGAGGAGGAACTCGCCTTGGTTTCCTCCTCAGTAGACTGTTGTTCCTCATCCTGTACCAGGGTCACCACATGGCCCTCAAGGAGTGGCATGCCCTTCTCTTCCCTGACACGATTAATTGCTGCCACACTACCACCCTTTGTTTCCTCACTCACTACTAGCATGTCCATATTGGGGTCCCATGCTGTGGGGCCGAGGGGCTCCTCAATGGGCACAGCATGCAGCTCAGCACTGGGGTTCAGCTCCTCCACCAGCTGGGCCAAACCAGCCATCCTCTCCTCAAGGGGTCTAATAAGCTCAGTCAATGTTTTCTTCCTGAGCAAAGAGCCATCAGCAATCCCACAGACAAGCCGGCCATTACATTTCGGCAGTGCTCCTGAAAACATCACCCAGTGGCCAACATGTGGCTGGCCAAAAGTGCCACCCAACACTACATTAGAATAAACCTTGTCTGTTGGGAGAGAAACAGGAAGGGGCATCTCCTCATCACCTTCTCTCATCTCTTGTGCTTCAGGCAACACCACCACTTGCCCACCAGCAGCCAGACAGCTACTGTGAAGCTTCTCCCTACCCTGCCCTGTGTCCTCCAGGAGCAACACATCCACTGGAGTAGAGTCCTAGGTGGTCTTTGTATGGAGTCCTTAAAGCCAGCCACCAACACTTGTACATCCAGACCATGGCAAAGGGAACTGCCGCGGCTGTAGATGCTTGTGGTGATGTGATTGTACAGGGTAAGTGGTTTGATGCTATCTGGCAGATGAGTTTTAGCTTGTGGGTCAAAGTGGACATAGAGTATTTTAGTCACATGCTGGGATGCTCCTTTCAACACCTGCAGGACAGTGAGGGAGGTGACACGCACACACACACCGCGTAGTGCAGTGGTTAGCACGCTCGGCTCCCAACCGAGAGGGCCCAGGTTCGAGTCCTGGGCACAGCGAGGCAAGTGGGCAAGCCTCTTAATGTGTATCAAGCCCCTGTTCACCTAGCAGCAAGTAGGTACGGGATTGTGACCTCGCTGTCCCGGTGTGTAGTGTGTGATGTGATCTCAGCCCTACCCAAAGATCAGTCTACATGAGCTCTGAGCTCCCTCTGTAGGGAAAGGCGGGCTGGGTGACCAGCAGGCGACCGAGGTGAATAACACACACACATTAATGAAGAAGAAATATTGGCAACCTCAAGGATTTCATTTTTCTTATCCTAATCAGATCACTCAGCCTGAAACATTCACCAGACAAATGTACACCCACATCATCACCCAGACCCACACTGACACACACTCACCCGGGGCAGCCGGGCTACAATGCCACCTGCCGGCTAAGTGAGCACCAAGAGGCCTGTCACCGGACACATTTGGGAATCAGAGGAACAGTAATTGAGAATGATTATGGTAATGTGGTTCAATTATGAAATGCATAGTAATGGTATAGTTGTTTTCTTTGCATGTGGGGATATTTCACATATTTTTCCTTGTGGTGGGGGAACAAGAATTTATTCTCAGTCCACACTGTATATGTATATTATGATGGTGAGGGATTTATTAATTCAAGAGAGAGTAGACAGACATTGAGTGTGTTTCCATTGTGAACAGGATAAATCACAAAGTTACCACCATATCTTTGCTAGTAGTAGTAGTACATAGGATAGGATAAATATTACTTCACATTCTATCCATTTATTAAAGACATTCATTTGTACAGGTTTGTGAAGGTGGAAACAAGCTTGGGTGACGGCTGGCCTGGGTGATACTGTGGCTGGCTTGGCTCGGCTTGGCTTGGCTTGGCTCGACTTGGCTTGGTGCAGTTAAGATTGGTAAGTAAGTCAATTTGGCTAACTGCTCTATATTGATCTTATTAACGGCATGCCTCCCCTCTGTTCCCTTCCTCTCTCCTCTCACAACAGTTGCAGTGTCTTATGGCAATCACCACCACCACCACCACCACCATACACACACACAGACAGAGAGACAGCCTTCATTTCCTGGTGGATTTGCTTGTCAGTGTAACCCTTCAAATGCAGGAACTCCTAACCTAACCTAACCTAACCTTTTACAGAGACCTCCCACCTCTTGTATCACCTTATCCTCACTGGAGTCTCTGACCGAGGACTGACTCACTCACTCAATGAATCACTGACTCAACAATACAATACAGAAAGTTTAGTAAGCAGAGGTAAAAAAAAACATTTTTGAGCTTTTGTACTTCCATAGCCAATTGGTATTAATGAAGTATCTGTTGTGATTATCTTATGTCTATGGTACATACATCATCATTTGGTTACTGTGCTCAGTGAGGGTGGAGGCTGTACGCAGATTACCAGATTAGATGTTGCATTTTGGATGGGCATGTAGTAAAGAATTATTGAAGTTTGACATCAAATGTTCCCTCCCTACTGTGTACAGATATCTTTGAAATGTTTACCATGACAACTGAGATTTGGTTGTTGAAAAGAATTGACATTTCTTGTGAGGTATGTAGGATTAGGTATCTAGATTAAATTGATCCAAAGGTAACCTAACCTCATCCATCCATCCATCCATCCATCCATCCATACATACATACATACATACATACATACATACATATATATCATCATCCACCAGATACGAGTTTCTCAATTGGTCAGGTCAGGTCAGGTCAGATGTTCACTTGCCTCTTCTTTGTTTCTCTTAATGGTGTATAGAAATATTTTTATTTGGGATATACATATTGGTTGCGTAAAGTGGGTGGGTGACGGGACAAAGCTGTTATTCCCCCCACATGAGTTTCTGAAGCTGCATATATTTGATCAATGATAAGCAGAATGTGTATGAAAAGCATTTCAGTGGTGGAGGGCTTAATGTAAAGGTTGGTTCCATAGCAGTGGTGGTGGTGGTGGTGTCTGCAATGTTAAGCCCTCTAATACCTTATAAAAGGATACATGTGATGAAGGATATTCCCTGTGAAGCTTGTGAGATTGAAAATGTTAAAATTTGTATTCCTTAGAGAGATATAGGTTAAGAGCAGAAGGGGCCTGATAGAAGTATTGAAGTGGTATAAGTGTTATAACGAAGGCGACATGAGCAAAGATGTAAGGATAGAACCAGAAGTAATGGGTTCAACTTAGAAATTTAGGTTTAGGAAATGGGAAGGGACTCAGCATTGTTATTGTTAGTGGTAAGTCAATAGGGAGCTTTAAAAGAAGATTATTAGGCTGAAGATGATAGGTGACATTAGTTACTTAGTTTTGTAGGGTATGTGTGTGAGACTGTCTCTTGCAGCTTCCCTCTTCTGTGATGGTGTTAGGAAAGGTGACAGAGACAGTGAACACAGAGACCACAAAGTTCTCCCCCTTTTTAGGCTTGCAGAGGAACCATACCATAAATCCTTTAATTAAGTCGAGATCCATGTTGTGAGTTGTACCACAAGCTGCATATAACTTTGGTGTCTGAGTAGAGTCATAGTGCATTCTGAGTCAGTGTGTGTTTTTTTTTTCTTTTTTTCTTTATCTTTTTATATTCTTATCTTTCCTAACTTATAGTAGTGATGATGTACTACACCGTGCAATGAAGTCATCACTTGCTATGTATTTTTTAATCTCTTAGATGAATATTGATGTTTTCCTTTCCTTGCTGGTGTGCAGTAAGAAGTAGTACTGTGGTGTGGTAATGACAACAACAGACAAACAACAGCAACACCAACAACACCTTGACCCTATTGGTAATAATCCTAATAAGTAATTTAGTTTTTATTTCTTTATTTATTTTATACAACACAATATGGGCTTTTTACAAGAATAGTACAGACTGTGGCCATTAATCTTTCTATTCTTCTATTACATTGCAAATCCCTTCCTATTACCCATTCTCTCCCCCTCCACCCCACTGTCAAGATCCTACACTAATAATCATTCTCTTTCAGCCTGTTGTCCTGCTGGTTAAGGATAGACAATGTGTCCTGTAGGATGTCACAGCAAGGCACTCAATGCTCCATCTTCACTGCCACCAGGAGGGCCACAGTGCCACACAGGGGATAAGAGAGGTGTGTGTGTTTTTCTTACTTACTCTGTTTTTGTCTTTTTTGTTTCTTATTTTTGTTTTTTCATTCTCTTTCAAGTGTTTAGTTGCTCTTGTTTTTTTCTTTATTTAATCCTTATTTCTTTTCTTGTTTGTTTCATTTTTCCTTCTCTGTTTCACTTTTCTTCCTTTTTTCCTTTTTGTTTCCCCCTTTCCTACTCGTTTTCCTTTATTCCTTCTTTTACTCTTCCTTTCCATTGTTCTTTCCTTCTTATTCTTTTTCCTCTCCTTCTGTATTTCTCTTCTCCCTACTAATTTCGCTCTTCTTTAATTTTTATGTGATGAATAGATGTGGTGAAAAATAACGGTCAGTATTTAGAAACACTTTGCTCTCCACCACCACTATTACAGAGATAGTACAAGCTGGGTTCCTGAGGGTGTTTCTCCCTGTCAGTCATATAAAAGACCCCCTGGAACACTTTATATCGATTGTAATTTTATTCATTTGTCATTAGAACCATTAAAAATACCCTTGAAAACTTATTGATCAAGGTTTTAAGGATGTTTTTCTGTGGTTCGAATGACAAATCAACAAGGTTACAATTGATAATGATTTCAAGGATGTTTTTTTTATAGTTCTAATGACAAATAAATAAGGTTACTATTATATAATTGACAAAAGTTTTCAAGGGCTACTATTGATAACCTTATTAATTTGTCATTAGAACCATAAAAAAACACCCTTGAAAACTGGTGTCGCTTAAACAGGAGCCTTTTGAAATTGTGGAGGTGGGATGTGAAGTTTATTCATATAGACTACTGATGTGTGGTATATGGTGAGTGTAGAGTGATGCAGCAGGGAGTGGTGGTAATTAGTGGGATCTCATTAATTGGGCCAACACTAATAACAGTAAATTTAATGGGATTACCTTTATTGATTTACCACTCACAGCAATATTGTTAATGGGTCTCTGAAGAAAGGGAGGAGGTAGTAGTAGTAGTAGAAGAACGTTAGAGGTGGTGGTGTAGGAGGAGGAGGGGGTAGTAGTACATGGTAAGGGAGTAAAAAGTTGGAGGAGGAAGTAGAGAGGCAGTAGTAGATGGAGGGAAATTGAGGAGGAGGAGGAGGAGGAAGGAAGCTGCTAGTGGAAGGATAAAGGTTCAAAGGAAGAAAATGGGTAGAGGTGGCTAGATTTTAAAAAAGGAAGAAAATAAGAGGGAAAAAATGTGAAAGGAGTCACAAACAGAAATTATCCCTCTAATAAATAAATACCTCTAGACAAGAACGACCACCTCTCTTTATTATACCTCAAAGACTCTCCGGAGAAAGACCACTACAGACAAGACCACCTCTCTTTATTATATACCTCAAAGACTCTCCGGAGAAAGACCACTACTAAATTCACACACCCAAAAAATTATTAAAAAAAAACAAACAAATCACAAGCATAGTGAGGGAGCCTTTAGGACTTCACACTTCCTCTAAATCAACCAGTAATGGCTAATCCTGAGATCTTGTGTGCTGGGGGGGGTTAGTGAAGAGGGGCAGTGTAGGAGGCTTGTGGTAGTTGTCTTCCTCTTCCTTCCTTTTCCTCGTTCCTTATTCATCTTAATTCCTTCCTTTTCTTCTTCTTTCCTTCTTTGTAGTGGAGACTCAGGAACATCTTAAAAAAAAATTAGAAAAAAATAGTTGTGGTGAGAGAAAGTGTTCCTCAATACATAGTTTGATTTTTCTTTTCTGTTTCCTGTTAGTTATAGAATTCGGTTAGTTTCTCCATTAATTATGTCCTTTTCTTTTACATTCATTCATTTCCTATTTTTAACTGTAGATCAGGTTAGGTATAGTAATCATGTGTTCTTATATTTTTTTCATAATTCTCTCTCTCTCTCTCTCTCTCTCTCTCTCTCTCTCTCTCTCTCTCTCTCTCTCTCTCTCTCTCTCTCTCTCTCTCTCTCGACAATGCATGGGTGAGTTTCTGAGATTAATTTCAATGCAGAACAGCAAGATGATAGTTTATGTCCTTGGTTGAGAGATGAACGATAATTAACATGATTTAAGATACGGGGAATAGAGAGACAGGAAGAGAATGGGGAGAGAGGGAAGGAAGAAAGGAAGAGAAGAGGAGGTTAAAGAACTCTCTCTCTCTCTCTCTCTCTCTCTCTCTCTCTCTCTCTCTCTCTCTCTCTCTCTCTCTCTCTCTCTCTCTCTCTATATCTCTCTCTCTCTCTCTCTCTCTCTCTCTCTCTCTCTCTCTCTCTCTCTCTCTCTCTCTCTCTCTCTCTCTCTCTCTCTCTCTCATACACTGCCATATCTCATCAAATCATCCCCCCTTATAAGCCTTCCATACATTTCTGCCTTTTTCTAATCCTTCAAAATACTGTTAATTCATATCCATTCACTCAAAATCACACAATGGTAACTCTTCTACACCATTAAGTATTCTATCTTTCTCAATTTCACTATCTTACTCTCAGATCTTTCTCACTTACACTATCTTTTTCACTCACTGTTTTAGTCTATGATTATTTATATATGTATGTACTGTCTTAGTCTATGATTATGTATATATGTATGTATGTACAATAAACCTTTAATAATAATAATAATTGTCTCACTTACTTTCACTGTTGCTTTATCTTGAATATTCTCTTTCTCAATTCTCTTCCTCATCCTTCTCTTCTTCCTTCCCTCCTCCTCTTCTTACTCCCTGTAATGAAAAAAGGGAATGAATGAAAAAATGAGAAAACAATAAATAAATGAATAAAAAAAAACAATTCTATACTAAAGCTAACATAATAAAGAAACAAAAGGAAAAACATTATTCATCTTTCTCACCTCTCCTCTTTCTTCTTCTCCTCTCCTCTTGTTCTTCTTCTTCTTCTTCTTCCCTTTTCCTCTTCTTCCCTCCCTGTAATGAAAAAAGAGAGTGAATAGAAAAATAACGAGAAAATACAATATTTAAATAAATGAATACAAAAAATAACCAATTCTATACCAAAGCTAACTTATAATAAAGAAAAAAAAAACTAGAATATTCTCTTTTTCTCCTCTCCTCTTCCTGTTCCTCTTTCTCCTCTTCTTCCTCCTTTTCCTCCTCTTCTTTCTTTTTCCTCCTCTTCCTCTTCCTCCTTCCCTCTTCTTTCCCCCTCCTCCTCTTCCCTATAATAAAAAAATAACTATTTTCTCATGTTATTTTTTCATCATATAAATGAACACAAAACAATATATACATAT